>JAJOOR010028198.1:0-18648 GCA_036250505.1 Solanum acaule | reverse complement strand
GGTAAGGGTTAGTAAATTATACACACGTAGCCGGACCAAGGTGCGGGGTGAAATTTTCTAGATGCCGGACCAAGGATTTAGAGATACCTAACTTATCACTTTGCATGTAGTACACTAGGAAATGATTGCTATTACTAGGATTACTATGTTTTGAGATTGTGGGGAACACGTATACCCTAGTTAATTCTCTCATCTTGATAACAACCAAAATTGACTTTTATTCACTGATTACTTACTGAATTCTTAAGATTTGTTTTACAAACTCCCCCCTCCCCCTTTAATTACTTGTTTTTGGAAGTAATTTGACTAATTGAATATAATTGTTGGTTAAAGTAAAGTCTAAACCATTTTCCTTGTGGGATCGACCCCAACCTACAAGTTGGGTTCTTTACTTGATAACGATCACTTATGCTTCTTTAGGGAGGTTTAATTTGAGTGTATCAGGGCTCCAAGAAAGCCATGGATGCTGAGATACTGGGCAGTGATTCCAAGACAGAGGGAGTCGTGGATATGCAGACTTC
The DNA here is from genome assembly GCA_036250505.1 of Solanum acaule. Classification (NCBI taxonomy): domain Eukaryota; kingdom Viridiplantae; phylum Streptophyta; class Magnoliopsida; order Solanales; family Solanaceae; genus Solanum; species Solanum acaule. Next base: position 18,127 of record JAJOOR010028198.1, on the reverse strand, counting down.
ACCAAGGCTTAGTGTGGCAGGATGATTTTGTTTGCCCCTTTTCTGTTCTCTTGTTAGATTGCTTTTATTTTTATTTGCTTTTGATGACAACTGTGTATTTGGTTGGTGGTTTGAGGTATTTCCATACCTACCTCTTGTGGGATGTTTTGTGAATATTAGTTTAAAATGATTGTGTTTCTGTGAATATTGGAGCTTATTTGTTTATATATCTTGGTTGATAAATTGTGGCCCTTTGTTTTAATTTGAAAATGGTTTTGAAGCAAGTTTAAAAATTTTGACACCTCTTTTGTGTGATTGTGTCTATTCTTGTAAAAAATTTAGTGTCGGTTGTGGTTAATACCAATGACTTGAATCATGCTCTTAATTAAATGAAATGAATGTGCGGCTACGATGAGGCAAACTAAGTTACATAGGCAATATGTGAACTTTTAGCATCATGCTGTGACTAGCCGACTGTTGATTAACTTTTGTGATGAACATTGCACTCTAGGTAGAAAGTGTGGAGTCTTGTTTGATAATTTTACCAATGCCTTGTGTGGTGAGGTTGTCTTGAACATTGTGCTTGATAACACCTAGAATTTTCCCCATTGGTCCGCTTGATTGAGTGAAGCAAGCAATTGAAATGATATTAGGCGATATTTTTGAAGAGTGAACCAATTTGACAATATACCTCTTTGTGGCCAACCTTGTGAGAAGTGTGAACCTTGCTTGGCACCTTTTGAGCTTATCCTTTTCTTTGGAAGAAATTTTTACCACTTTGACCTCTTAACCCCATCACCCATAACCTTCATGAAGTATTGTTTCGTTTGGATATCCAACTTAGGCCAAAGTGTGTGGTAAAAAAGAAGGAAAGTCAAGAAGTGTGAAAACTCCCCCTTTTGATGGATTATTTTTAAAAAGATGGAGCCCCTGCATGTAAAAAAAAGAAAAAAGAGAAAGAAAAGAAAAATAGTGAAAAAAGAGAAAAAGTTGTGAAATAAAGTTTGTTAAAATAGTGAAAAAATGGGGTATCCGGTGATTCATGTATAGTCGAATAATGGGGTGGATTATGAACATATTTGAATGTGAAAGAGAAGGATAAAAAGTGTTTTTCAGGGCATACTTCATGAAGGTAGAAGCCACTAAGCCTAAATGACCATATTTTTACACTCAACCCATTACAAGCCTTAAGAAGACCTTTATAATCTTGAGTGAGCTGAATCAAATGTTGATTGGAAAATAAGGGCAAGACTATGGGTTGAGTCATGCATGTGTACATCATTTTGAGTGTGAGAGTTGTATGTGATTTCGGGGCCTTAAATTCTTGAGGAATTTTGTGTGAATGTGGTATCATCTTTGTTGTGAGGGTATTTGAGTACCTTTGTTGATCTTGAACTTGCATTTTAAGATAGAATTGTGAGCTTGAGTATACTTGATAAAGGGGAGTCACAATTTGAGTCTTTTAGTGCATAATTGAGCATTGTATGTACAGTTTGAACCTTTTGTGTGCATTCATATTGAGTGTTGAGAAGCACTGTTTGTAGACATCCTTGTTGAACCTATTGATCTTTTGTTTAACTTGAGGACAAACAAAAGTTTAAGTTGGGGGTGTTGAAGAGTCTGAGATTTCAAGTCATTTAGGGCTTTGTTTTGATAGTCTAAGTATCCTCAAATGCCTAATTTATGCTCTAAACTGATCTTAAAGCATTGATTTGCAGGTATGTAGGCTAAGGAGCAAGGCAAGGACACTACCAGGCAAAAAGGAGCAAACAAGCTGAAGAAGTGAAGAAAAGCGATCTTGGTGATCGCTAAGACCACTCGGAGAACTGCCGAGTGGCTCTTTAGCTCGCCCAAAGTTGCAGTTTGCCAGCCCTTGGGAAGAAACAATTTGGCGATAAGAATGGCCAGTCGGCGGATCGCCAAACGACTCTTAGACAACAACCTGGATCGCCTGAAGTCACAGAACCTTGAAGACAAATGCCAAATGCAAACCGGCGATGGATTAGAGCAAAGGGGAGATCACTGATTGGTTCAGCGAGGCCCAACTTACTTCTCCCAATGGCCTTTTAGGCCAACTATAAGTTGAAATTTAAAATAAATTTTCGATGTCTTTTCCAATTCTAATTCCCTGAGTTCAACAATTTAAGTTTTTCTCTTTGTTTTTTGAGTTTCCATTGTACAATTTGAATCCTTTTGATTTCACGTATCAGGACACTTCATCCAATTCTAAGTGGCAACGATCGTTAGTCAATAATATAACCCAACTAAGTGAGGTGGGGTCGAATCCCACAGCGAGTGGGAGAATCAATAGCCAAGTGCGAATATGTTCAAGTCTTTCATAGGTAAAAACATTTACGAAAAAAGCATGGTTCAAGTTTGGGGTGACACAAGTGTCAAATATCAGGGGGTTTTGATTGTAATTATCAACTACAACATCAAATAACACGAAAATAACAAATATAGAGATGGGTTCTTGGGATGTGATTAGATTACGGGTTAAGGTAGACAAATGGTAATTGCAATTAATAGTGAATAGTTGTAAATAAGTGAATACACTAGCCTTTAGTGGGGATAAACTTTCTCTCGAACAATTTACCCCGAATCAAATTGGTTTCTCTCGAACACCAATAAGAAGCAATTAAGAACAACCTTTGCTTTAGTCCATTCACTCTCTCGAGCTGAATGTGTGGAAAAGGGTTTAGGATTCACTCTCTCGAGCTGAACCCATCACAACCCAATACCCACAGACCATCAAATCATTAATCTTGGTTTTAAAACCTCTCTCTGGAGCAAGCCAAAAACACGAAGATAGAGTTGCATTTGCAGCTACAACCCTTTAAATTAAGCCATAATTACTGAATGAAATCACTTTAAACAACATTTAAACTCTCAATTAACAATACCCAGCATCTAAATCAACCCATATTAACATAATCACACCTCAAGAATTGGGGTTTTAGCTAGACATCATAAAAAGGGAAAAATCGTTACCAAATTGTGTTTCCATCAGCTGGTTAAGATTAATATTGTCTTTACACAGGTCTAAGATGAGGAATCTTCAACACCCACTTCCACTTTCTCAGAAATGGAAATGTTCAAATCTTCAAAGCTAAGGAAATATTGTCTCAATACTCCTAGTTCTAAACTCAAAAATTCCTTTTCTCCCAATAAAAACTAGATAGATTAATAGATAGATAGATACTAAACTAAGAATTTAAAAATGTATTTATAGTCACCAAAAATGTGTTGTGAAGGTCTATTCGGTGTAATAAGTTGGGATCGCCGATCCACTGGGTGATCCGCCCTTTGGTCAATTCCATCGCCTTTTTGCTTTGGCCTTCAGCAACTTCAAGTTCTGTAACTTTGGGCGATATAGTACTGCATCACGGAACTGTTCGGCGATTCGCCGACTGCTCCTTTCTATCGCTGACTTGATTTCATCCTTCAGGACTTGGCACACTTGAACTGTAGGCGAAATCATGGCCATTCGACTACTCGCCCAATGGGTTAGGTGATCCTCAGGCCTTCTTTTCTTCGTTCTTTCAGCTGCCTTGTTCCTTTTTGTTCATTAGAGTCCATGCTTTGTTCCTCAATCCAAATACCTGAAAATCAAGGATTTACATCTCTTATTGGCACAAAATATGAATTTGAGGACACTAAATCTATTAAAATAAAGCCCTAAATGAGCCCAAATCGTGGACTCATCAACACCCCTAACTTAAACTTTTGCTTGTCCTCAAGTAAAACTCAAGTTTAGCAGTTCAAAAAGGATGTTTCAAACAGTGCTACACAATACTCAATCATGAATGTACACAAAAAGACTCAAGTTACTCATGCAAAGATTAATTTTGCACTCAAAGATTCAAGTTGTGACTCACCATTACCAAAGAATCTCAAGCTCACAATACTTGCTACAAATGCAAGTTCAAGCTCAACAAAGGTATTCAAATGCCCTCACACAAATAATGTTTCCAAATTCACACACAATGGTTGAACAATTTAAAGCTCCAGAATCAAATGCAACACTCACACTCACAAAGATGAACACAATTCATGACTTCACCCACAGGTTTGCCCTTATTTACCAATCGACACTTGTTTCAGCTCACTCAAGATCAAAAAGGTCTTTTCAAGGCTTTTAACGGGGTTGAGTGCAAAGATATGGTCATTTAGGCTTAGTGACTGTAATCCTCATGAAATGTGGTGTGAACAACACTTTCTTTCCTTTTCTTCATCATTTTCATTCATGCTTACAAGTCATCCCTTTATTCACTTTCCATGGACTGTTGGAAACCTCATTTCTTCTTGCATTTTCACAACTTTATTCCACAACATTTTCATTTTTTTTTTCTTTTTCTCTCTTCCTTTATTTATATGGAGGGGTTCCATTATCTCAAACCATGGGTCAAAGGGGACTTTCTTGCACTTGTTGATTTACCTTCTCTTTTTACCACACCCCCAATTTAGGCTTTTGGCCTAAGTTAGCTATTCAAACAAACCACAAATCATGAGGATTATGGGTAATGGAGCAAGAAAGCTCACAATTTCATCAAGTTTCTTCCAAGAAAATTTTAAGGCTCAAAGGGTGTTCAAGCGGAGTTCAGACACTCACAAGGTAGGCCACAAAAAGAGGTATAATGTCAAATTGCTTCACACTCTTCAAAGTTGCCTAAGATCATATCAAGAGATTGCATCACTTAGTCAACCAGACCAACGCGGAAAAATCTAGGTGTCATCACACATGGTTCACGCTAAGCTTATCGCACAAGGCATTGACACCAATGCTAAACAAGACTCCACACTTTCGCTAGTGTGCAATGTTCATCACAAGAGACACAATTTGATACTTGGCTAGTCACAACGAGATGAAATATGTTCACAGATTGTCTATGCTACTTCATTTGGCCTCATTGTAGCCGCACTTTAATTTTTGTTCGATTATGAGTACTGTTCAAGTCATCGGTATTGATCAAGATCGATACTCAAATTTTCAAGAGAATAGCCACATTAAAACACAAACAAGAGATGGCACAATTTTTTCTGAAGGGTCCAAAAATCATTTGCAATTAAAAACAAGTAGCCACAAGCTCAATTATCCACAAAGAAAGTGGAAGACATAATTATAGCTCAAAAACCCAATATATACACAAAACATAATCACAAAAGGTCACAAAATGTGGCCCTCACCCCACCAAAAATAAAAGACATTTGTCCTCAAATGCAAACATAATAATATCCAAGAGTCAAATAAAAGTAAGACAGAGAGGGAGGTAAAGAGGGATCCTGTCTAAACAGTTGCTCCATCTGTCGGGGGATCAGTGCTCGGTGTATCAATCTAATCTCAGGCCTCAGTACTCGGAGTCAAATCCACAGCATCATCAGCTCTACTAGGGTCAGCCAAATGTGTATCTGCCAAAGAGGTCTGCACAACTGCATCGATTATGGACTCATCAGTCTCTGTAAGGCCCTCAGACGATACCTCCTCAGCAACCCCCATCATCACCTTATTTGTCTCTGCCTCAGACTCGGGATCAGCCGCCTCCTCAACTCTAACATCATTTTCGGTGGTAGCTAGAGGCATATCTGGTACATCTGGAATCTCCACCATCCCAAAAATCATGGACATATAGGTGGACTTCAGCTGATCCACATCACTCCTCAACGCAGCAATAACTGTCTTTAAAGCCATCACATCCTCGGTGGCCCCTTGGCCACGCTCACACAATTCTATCCTAGCCGCAAGGGCATCGATGGAAGCGCTCAATGGTGTCACAACATCATCCAGGGCAGTTTGAATCATGCTCGGAATGGAGTCCTCGATTTTGGCAGTACGACAATCGACAGAATGGCCAAGCTGCCCTATCTGGAGTAATGCGGCCGGAGTGAGCGGGGTCTGAGAAACAGCAACATCAGCAGCTCTGGATGGCAATGTAGCAGTAGAGGAACTAGGGGTGTTAGAAGGGACAACAATAGAGATACATGAAGGCCCAGGGGCCGGAGTAGCCAAAATTGCCTCTGCAGGTAGTGAGTCTATGTCCACAATCGGGGAAAAGTCCACTGGGGCTGCCTTCTTCTTCTCCGCCTGATCCTTAAAATATTCTGCCTCAATCCTCCGGATATCAGTAGAGGATGTGCAAACCACTTCCACATCCTTCTTTGCATCTATAGGAACCCGAGCCTATCTGCATAACTCGGTGATCAACACTGGGAAGGGAAGTGAGGTCTAGTGCTGCTTGACCCTTATGACTATCTCCTGTGCCACAATCATCCCAGATTGATCCTCGTCCCATCAATGATGCAGCCTAGACAGGTTGCCCAGTCAAGGAGAAGAATTGACTCATTCTGGGATGGAATGATAGTACTGCTGATGAAGCAAAACTAGAACCTCGCAGCTACATTCAGGTCTTTCTTTTCTATTGGATCCCCTGCCTCCAACCACTTTGGAGTTCCATTGGATATCAGCGGAGCTAACCACTTCTTCATGTTATCCAGCGTCTTTGGCCTGATCATATGCAGGCAGTCATCTTCAAGTCCTGTAGTGCATTCTAGGACAACATTGATGGCAGTAAAATCACACTGCACCCTCTTTCGTCGGACAACTACATAGTCAACCGGTTTAAATGCTGCTGCCTGCTTGTTTCTCTGTGGTATTAAGGCCCCATAAGCAGCATAGATCTCGCGGACCCAATTTGGAATATACAGGCCACAGGACTTAGTGAAGATCTAGAAATTATGAGACTTCAGACAGCTCATAATCTCTGGGTACTTGTCAATCACCCCATCCGTAGACAAACACTTCACCTCAATGATTTTCCTCAGCCCCTCAGTTTTTAATCTGTTCATACACTTGGGAGGAGGACCCTGAACTAGTGGTGCAATCACCATTGCCTTTGTTGTAACTGGAGGAGGAGTAGTGGTGTGCTGAGGAGTCCTGATCCTAGACGGATCGTTCATCCTTTTCGATCGCAGCTCAGCCCTCTGTGCTGCCAATATTTCATCATCTTCATCACCTGAAGCGGCAGCCCGATCCTTCTAGTGCTCACCCTCACTCTCAGAAGTGGTTAGGTTAGTGGCGTAGATGCCGTCACTTGCGGAGCTGGCCTCCGGTGATGCAAGTTCCTTTTATTTTCCCTTGCCTTTCCCACCAGTTGTGGGAAGTTTTGTTGTATTATTTCTTGATGCAACTGCATCCTCATTAATTTTTTGTCACGACCCGAGCCTATACCCCGGAAGTGACACAACGTACAAGTCTTCGAAAAGTCTCATACAAGCCTCATAACATTTATAACATTCATAACATTCGATATAAGGAAAATGGTACGGAATTAAAACATTCTTTAAAACCATACAATCAAAATACTTATTTAAAACATTTGAAAGTAGCGGAAGTCTATTGTCTCACATGGCCATCTAAAACAATATCATGAAAACTAAAGTAGGGACACAACCCTTTATAATTGAATGACTAACAAATGTCTATTACAAACACTTGTCCTCAATCTATGAGGACATACCAATTAGTCTTTGGAGGAATCTCAATCCAAGCTTCAACTAGAGAGTATCAAATTGAGTGTCAATCCCTACACTTCATAAATGTAAAGAAAATATGGGTTAGCACAATTAAGTACTAAGTATGATAGCCATGCAAAAACCATGCTTAAGAAGGACATTTTATTTGAAAGTCATGCTTTTATGCCATTTTGAAAAAAATTCATGAACATAAGCATAAGAGGCATACTATACACACATAACCAACATACAAGTCATTTCACCACATTAGAACATAATCAACATATTAGACATTTCATTACCTTAAGCTTTCACCTCAAGTTACCCCAAGCCATACCTTGTGCAATGTATGAATAGTGTCCCAACCACCATCCACACTAGATACCACTTAAGGCCACCAAAAATGAATGTACCATTCATCCTTTCCATCTTTACACAATACTCATACATAAGAGACATAAACAATTCATAAGTCATATCAACACATTAGGACCATCACCTAGGGAAACTATAAGTCATACTTGTGCAATGTATGAGTAGCATCCCATACAACTACTCACACTAAGTACTCCTTTGAAGCCACCATAGACAAGGCACATTCATATCCATTAAGTCATGACAAGAAAGTAACTCATAATACAATCTAAGTAAAGCATGTATCATCTCATTAAGCATATAAGTCAACATTCTTCATTATCTTCAATAAGAACACCTTCATTCATTAGACATTAAGCCAACATTCTCATTACATCATCATAAGATCACATTCATTACACTTAACATTATAAAGGAACACACCACAACCACTCTAGAAGCCTATTTGTGCAATGCATGGCATCCTATACTACCATAAACACTAAGTAGTGCATTCTTGAGAAGCCATAGTTCATTAACATTCTTTGTGGGGCTAAACCTTTACCGATATAGACCATTTGAGCAATTTATGGAATCCCGGTGTCACCCTCACCGGATAAGGGATTCCTACTTGCCTAAGGTGGGACCATTGTTTTTAGCTTAGGTGGATCCACTAGCTAGACATATGTGTGCACATAGTTTAAGGGGTAGGAAGATTTCTACTACACACCCCACCTCAAATCACGTGAGGGAATCCATATCAAGAGATTGCTACTAGAAACCCCACCTCAACTCATGCGAGAGCTTCAATTTCAAATCACTATCCACTCGGTGCTTAGCATTATTCCCCACAGAATACTTATCATTCATTACATTAGTTCATTATGGGATAAGATATTGTTTCTAGATACCCCTCCTCAACTCACGTGAGGGCATCTATCTTAAACCCAACATTCATTCATTGGATAGCTCATAGATTTCCTCTTTTTTTATAATGAGTGAGGGTGCTCCGACACTTTTTCCATGCAAGATAGCAAATAAAAACAACTAGCATATGATCAATTTTTTCCTCTCCCTTAATTGGACTATGATTAATCAATTACTACTGGCATATATTAAATGAATCATGTAGTAGCTCTATTTTATTTGATGGAAGTCTATACATGCGTATAATGCTCTACTTCTCTGTTGTACTAATGATGTAGATGAACTAGGTCCATGTGTCTTCTATCTATGTGACCTTTCTATTCCCTCTTTTTTTCTTATTGTTATCAAGACTAAATATCAAGACTGGAATCAATACTAAAATGACTTTTCTGTCTAAAAAGATTCACAAAGTTGTTCTTGGGTTCGCCGTTATAATTCATTAAGGTTGAATAGTTGATACCTTATTCTTGCCTCATACACTTAGCAATCACTCTTTCATAACCACCTATCTCACTCCTCTAAAGCATCCTCATATCACCCCAACTCCTATGTTTAGGGGATTGGACATGTCCCATCTCTTTCTAACTTGAAGAAGCTCTACGTACACATATTTGGCTCGTGTCATTCAAGCTTCATTCTCACATTCTTTCGATCTAACAAGTACCTTCTAATCAAAACTAGTAGGTTCATGTACTCCAATCCCACTATGTACAACCTAACTAATCATAACTTAGGTCTAACTAATCAATTTTCCTTATGTTAACCTTATCCTTTAGTCACATACTAATCCTCTATAGCCAAAACATAGATTATAGTAGGAACTACCATACATATATCATTTGCAGCAATTAGCACAATTATCCCTAAGTTTTATACCCATGAAAAGAATACAAATGTTATTAGTACTTATTCGGGGTGGTTGCCACATACCATATAGAAAGCCAACTATTAACATATTCGGGATGATATATGGAGAGAATTTGAGCTTTCTCAGCCAATTAAATACCTCTCTAACAACACCATTGCACTGATACATTCACCTATCAGATTGTGCCGCTGCCTTCTTCCAACTAAAAGAAACTGGTTCAATAACATCAATTTCGAGTACATGTGTAAGCTAAAAATTCTATGTATATCACAAACTAAGAATGAGTGTCCTCCATAGGAATATATCCTATAAATATGGAGGAAATATAGAACTCAAGGGTTGGTTACATCCTTCTAAGAAGATGTGCTTGGAAATGTTACCGCTCATATATGTAACTAGGTAAACCCATCATTTTTTAAGCATATGGATAACCATACTATATCTTTCTCAATTGAACCAACATGATACAAATAGTACAAATGCAACTTTAGATGCAAATAACATAAAAGCATGTACATACCTTGTGGGGTGGGATGCTCAAATAAAATGAGCTCAATCTAGTCTGTTGACATTTTAGCTAGCATTAACCTTAACCATAGTAAGCATAATATGAATAACAAGATTAGGTAAAAGTGGAAATTGACTTCTTAACTTTGCTCTACCGCATGATCTAGATTATGAAGGAAGGTAATATTTCCTTAATGTCCAAGAAGCCCCCTAATTATAAATGTGGCGTGCAACACATTCATAAGTAAGGCTCTACTAGACACGACTTTGTAGATTCCCTAGGACGAACTTCTCTGATACCACTTTTGTCACACCCCAACCCTAGGTGAAGCGGACAAGTACCATATGAACACATTCTTTACAAGTGACCTATGATGAGAAAATAAACTACTATGCAAATAGAGTCACTAATGAGAAGTTCCTTATACAATACATGTCGACTAGCTGAACTGATACATGTGACAAGTGAAACTATGAATACAGATGATAGCTTTACAATGTCTACAAAACCTCTACTTGAATACATGACTGTACCACTAGGAAAATACACATAGAAAGACTCGGAAAAGCCCTGAATCAACCTAGAGCTCACCAGCAACCACTGAGTATCATGTTTTCTTATTGGGGAGATCTATAAGTTGAGTACCTGTACCTACACATGAAATGCAACGTCCCCAATAACAGACGTCAGTATGAAAGAATGTACTAAATGTGTAACACATAATACAACCATATGTAAAATGAGAGCTCAAGTGAAACTAAATACCAATAAATAAGGATTAGAGACCACCTCTTCTTATACTTGTGGAATCATGTATGTTACATTCTTTTCTTTACTTTACTATACGTTATAATCTTTATCAGGCATATAATACAAATGACCAGTTGATCAGTGGTAGAAGAGGATGACCCATGTTAGGCATTTTAACCCCTGGGATGCTGTCCTCATAATTCCACAAATTGGGATCGGCCCATCCTAGGCTTTTGCCCCTGAGCTGCCACGCTTCTGTACTAATTGGGATCGACCCATGCTAGGCATTTGCCCCTGGGCTGCCACCCATAATTATACAGATTTCTTCACTTAGATTCTTTAATCTTCGAGATTGTTGTTTTGATGTTCATAACTCTTTTGAGAATATTCATGATAACTCTTTTGAGATCGTTGTTTTGATGGTCATAATCATTGTTGAGACTTGGAACTATGAACCACTAGTAGAAGACATGTGAATATGGACTTATGATAATAACAATTACATAGGAAGCAAATGTGACACCAACGTAATACTTAGGAGCTTATCTGACTCAGTAAGCATTTTGACATCTCAAGTTGAAACACATATAAAGTGAAGACATTTAACATTCAGCCAAGGGATTTGAACTCTATATGGTAGCCAAATACTCACTAACTATTATCAAATACAAGGTACAGATGAAAGTGGAACCAAGGGAGAACGTGGGCATATTCAACTTAAGGACGGATACATATTCCGAGTAAGTACATATAAAATGTACAATAGAACAAGTAGGGATCTTATGAGGTAACATAATAGTCTAACACAATGGGAGTAATAACCAATAAAGGGAACATATGAACATGTGACAAGATGACATATATGATGGAATAGATAATTGAAGCAAGTTGGCTTGATATGGGAAGATTGTATATCCAACATATAAACATATGTACCATGTGTAATCTATGATCATTTTGGTTTATATAAGGGGAATACGTGCCAAGGGTACTTTGATGATGAAATAAGTTTAAGCCTTGCATGCTAATACTTAGTAGAGTAAGCACGTACATTTAGTAATGTACTCACTTTGATGATCTAGGGAGTAGGAACTGTAACTATGGATCAGTCACTACCAAGGGCACTTAGAAAGCTTACTTTGCAATACAAATGTTGGATTCATGCCAAAGAAATAGGAAATTGAATAGCCTTACATACCTTGCTGCACAACACTGGATATTACAATGAGTTAACTGTCTTCCTTTAAGATTATTTATCTACAATGGAGTAAATAATAAAACTAACATTAGTAGTTGATCAACAAGTTTGGGATACTTGATCAGACCTAAATAGTAATTGGCAGTAAATCTATAATTGATCCCATCAAGGGTGTTCTTCCACCCATTCTCCTCTAATTTATTCATATAGTATACAGCCTTCTTATAAGGTCCTCTGAAACTCCTCGGTTTTCATAACGTTTGGAAAAAAGTATACAAAGGGATGGTATGAAGTAAGCTCATGCAACAATCAATTAAGTGGTGTATCCACTACACTTTCAATGTTCTATCCTCTAACCAGTTCCCTTGACTTCTCTGCACATATCCAGCCATACCCCTTTATTTTACAATACACAAAACAGTCCCTATGCATCACAATGTGTAAGTAGCAATATGAAACACGGCTTCCCACCAACATCCCATTAGTTCCTACTAACATTACATTTAAGATGCTCAAAACGAATTCACAATAAAAATTTAAGGGGACTCCATTCCATGGCTGTCCCAATAAGCACATCCTTCCTAAACATTTACCAAGTTTACACCATATAGAGGCAACACTCCTAAGTTTATTAACACATACAAACATTCACAAACAATGCAAGAACAAGAGAGGGATGAAAATTTCCATAGCTTACCTTGCTGGACAGAAACCTCACTTGCTAAGACTTGGATTCTTTAAGGTTTAGGTTGTCCTCTCCCCCTTACCTTGATGTTAAATCAAATTATCACTTGAATTCCTTAAGATGGGAGATGTTTTACCAACTTGTACTTTAAAAACACCTATTTCCTTCAGATTTTAAAGGTGAGGTTGTAGACTAGAACTCTTGGAGCTTCTATGTCTTTCCTTGGGAGTAATTTTCTGGAGAATAAGTGATGAAGGAGATGTGATGAGCTTGAGTGCTTTACAGGTACCTTCTGGACGTTTTCACTTAGTAAATTGGAGAAATAATATGGTCATTTACTTTAAGTAAGCAGGTGCATCACTTCCTCAAGTTCTGCCATAAGTTTTTAAGTAGGTGCATCACCTCCTTTCCCTTTTCACTTAAAATGCAGTCCACTTATTCTAAGTAGGTGCATCACCTACTTGCTCTTTTCACTTAAAATACAGTCCACTTATTCTAAGTAGGTGCATTACCTACTTGCCCCTTTTTAAATTAAAATTCAGTCCACTAATTCTAAGTAGGTGCATCACCTACTTGCCCTTGTAACTTAAAATGCAGTCAACTAATTCTAAGTAGGTGCATCATCTACTTGTCACCTACTAGCATAGTTTAGTCAAGCAAGCACCTCACTTATTTTACACCATTTTCCCAATCTTAGTTTCTTTACAAGACCATAGCACTAATACACACTTGACCACTTTGACTTCTACACCGAATACCACCTTTCCTGAGTTTGAATTGTTTTTGAGTTCACTTAGTCATATATGTGTTGGAAGGCATGGGGTATTACAACTTTAAACCTATTCTATTGCCACTAGTCGTATAGGAAAGCGAGTCCATAACTATACCGCATGCAATATATGAGTGTCATATAAATATAACTAGTACATGTAGAATATGGGGTGTTACATCCTCCCCCCTTATGATTATTCGTCCTAGAATGATAAGTGTAGTTGATAGTTGGTTCATGGAATTTCATTTGGAGATTTGTGAGGGTTTTCTTTGTAAGTAGGACTATCCAAAATCTATAGACTAACCAAAAAAATGTATACACAAGTCTCGTGGGACGTCTCAATAGATATGGTTCATGAATAAGAATATGACAAATTAAACCCCTTTCTTAACCATGTAATCCACTGAGGACACACACGTATAACTCATACTAATAAGGAATTTAATATACCTAACCACAAGACATGCAAATGACATATCAAATGAACAAATGCTAGTAGGACTTATGATCATATAAGGGGACCACATGATCCCATATCTTTATGCTGATGTTTAGAATGAGGAGGGGTATTTAGGATCTCGACCATCATCTATTCCCAAGTATCTTATGTTATATTCTAGTCCTTACACGTTACTTTAATGAAGGTTATAGCTTTGGTGCTTAGCTTTCGGGCCTAACAAGCAAGAATAACTATAGTATCTCCCAATTTTTTTATATGGAATGTACATAAAATCATAGGCCTAACCTATCAGGGCTCTACCTTTCCTTCTCTTTTATCTTATGACACTTTTTAAAGATGAGTCTTATAAGAATGCATAGCTGCTAATATAAACTCTAAAGTTTTTTGCCGCACATTCGGATAAGGCATTATGCTAAGTTATTTATCTATGGTTGTGATAAAACTTACATATATTCCCAACCTTTTCTGGTCAAAATCTTCACTACCTAATGATACAAGGACACATTTTCCTAAGATATTCAAAACTCAAGTCGATAAGCATAGAGGGGCATAGTATACGGATAAATAAGTTATATTGGGTATGACACACATGTTGATTAGCAGAAAAGGAAGCGCATAATATACTGGCATTAAGCTATAGAAATATGTGGTGTACACGCACATATGGTTCATATGGTAGTGTGTGGGTGAATGAGCTATACGGAATACATGAAGTGGACTAGATGAGCACATGATGCATGAGTACTAAAGCTACCAAATAGATAATACGTAAGTAAGTAGACTATACACGAGACACAAATCACATTGAGAAAGTGCATTATATCATATGGATAGGTGGACAAACATGTCAATAAGTACACATTTGAAATATGAGCAAGTCACAAGACACATGGCCAGCAATACTATAAGGCCTGTAATGTTTAAGCAAGTATGCTACGAGGCATGTAATATATATAGAAATGGTTTATGATGCATATGTTAAACAAGTGATATGTGATTCATATAAAACCCACGAGCACTAATTTTGCCATAGCATATGATCAATTAGCCTGTAGTACCCATACAATATGGAAAAGTGACATGTGGAAAGTAACCAGTGCAATAAATAACATGTAGGGTTTCCTACGAAAACATATAGCAATAAACAAGGGTGATCTGAAGCGGATAACACTTAGATGCAAGCATTCTATGACATTAGGTAACATGTGAGAAAGTAATCCACAAAGGGAAAATGACATACAAATAGATAAGTTATAGAACATGCAGCATGTATAATTATATAACAGACCATCTTTGGAAACTACACGATATCCTGTAAAACCACTCTACCATATTAATGGCAAAAACATTGTCTTAAGCATTACGTCACGAGTGGGATAGTTCTACTCATATTCCTTACTCACCTCAAAGAACATACAATTGATTTCCCCATCTACTCTATTCAATCTCCTAAGAATTCTTATAGGTTTTCTGCTATTGGAACTTGGCTTCCTTCTAGATATTACAAATACTACAGTTAAGATAGAAAACAAATCCTCAATAGTTCATCTTCTAGAGTAGGAGACCAAGGAACTTTACCTTCATTACTAGCTTGTGTGTTACCTCACACTCAATATTTGGTGCGTTTTGAAGGTTAAAATAGAAAATAAATAGTTAAGCTTGAAAGAACCATAAAACATGAACTGTAATAACATGTAAATGTCAGGTACCTATAAAGTTATATCATGATTCATAACGTCTTAGAGTTAGCCGCTTTGGGATCAACTAGATAGGTCCGGCCATAATAATTATAGATTTCCTCATTTTTTTATAACGAGTGAGGGTTCTCTGACACTTTTTCCATTCAAGATAGCAAATAAAAACAACTAGCATATGATCATTTTTTTCCTCTCCCTTAATTGGACTATGATTAATGAATTACTGCTGGCATTTATTAAATGAATCCTATAGTAGCTCTATTCAATTTGATGGAAGTTGATATGTGTATAATGCTCTACTTCTCTTTTGTACTAATGATGTAGATGAACTAGGTCCATGTATCTTCTATCTATGTGACCTTTCTATTCCCCTCTTTTTTTCTTATTGTTATCAAGACCAAATATCAAGACTGGAATCAATATTAAAATGACTTTTCTGTCTAAAAAGATTCCCAAAGTTGTTCTTGGGTGCGCTGTTATAACTCATTAAGGTTGAAGAGTTGATACCTTATTCTTGCCTCATACACTTAGCAATCACTCTTTCATAACCACCTATCTCACTCCTCTACAATATCCTCATATGCACTTGACCACTTTGACATCTACATCGAATACCACCTTTCCCGAGTTTGAATTGTTTTTTAGTTCACTTAGTCGTATATTTGTTGGAAGGCACGGGATATTACAACTTTAAACCTATTCTATTGCCACTAGTCGCATAGGAAATCGAGTCTATAACTATACCATAGGCAATTTATAAGCGTCATATAAATATAACTATAACACGTAGAATATGGGGTGTTACACGGAGGTAATAGTCTGGCTAAGGGTTCGACACGTCTTCTTTCATTTCTTTCAAAAACTTATCAGGCCCCTCAACTTTGATACGAGAAAACATATCCTCAGACTGGCCACCTTCCAAATCCTTTGTCTTTTAGCGCTCATGGGGAGGCACAAACCTATCCTTCTCCCCATCCTTCCAATTAGGATTCCGATCCCTCCATTCTCGATCATGATCCTTCCAACCTTCATCGCTGCTCCAACCTTGGTTACCACCCCACCTAGGGTAGTTTGAACGATAACCACCACTTTGGTTGGCTAGGAAATTCACCTCTTTGTTGTACAAAGCCTCAAACTTTGCCTCCACAAGATTAGCACACCCGACACCCACGACATTTACACCTCGAGAACCAGCTCCCATGACATTTTTGGACAAAATGTCAAGTTATGTCATGATCTTGGCCATGTTCTGGTCCCTCTCTTGGTCTTTCTCCATATGTTCCTTGGTCAATTTGAACGTGAGAGGGGAGACCTGTTCTTCACTAGTATGCCACTGTAACGCCCCATATAAAGCTAGTAAGACATAGCTAAGGCTTGACTGAATCTAGTAGGTTGACCTAGAGCCTCACATGTTAGTTTATAGTTGAAAACTTGTTTAGATGATGTAAAATGGCTATTGAAGTTAGTTTGGTGATTTTAGAGATCAAACGTCAAGAAACGACCATGATGTCCGGAAACTAGTCGACTAAGCGAGGGCTAAGTTTGAGCGTTAAAGCCAAGGAAGAGGACTAGGGAAGTCCACTCTTTCATGGACACTGCCTTACCTTCCACGACCACCACCACGGCTCGTGGTGTGGCTCATGGTAGGCTAGGCAGTGGCTAAACAAAGGGTGCCAAAAAACAGCCCCTCCACATGAGCCACTTCACGGCTCGTGGTGATGACCACGGCTCATGGGAAGGCTCGTGGTGGTGCCTTAGATTTTTAGGGCTTAAGGGAAAGGTTTCCTAGATACTGTATCATGACCACGAGAGGCACCACGACTCGTGGTAGGCACCATGACTCGTGGAACCTCGCGTGAAGGGCTCTCCATTAGACTTAGAGTATAGGGTCAACTTCAAATGGTCATATCTCTTAGATAAAAACGAATCATGTGTGCCATAGCCTATAGAATTAAAGGTCTCTGAGTCCTCTTTCCAACGCCACCGAGTTTTCCCGATTCTGATCTTGGAGTAAAAAGTTATGCCCGAAATAGTGAAGCACTGTCAGGCTGAAAATCTTCACGACCCGTTCACGATCCGTGGTGATAATCACGGTCCATGAAGGCTTCAGTGATGCCATTTCGGCAGTTTCCAGCAAGTAACTTATTGGGTCTTTTCCCAATTGTTTTAACTCAAGGATATCTCATTTTTCCCAAGCCTAGGACCCCTATTTAAGTCATTTTAACCCCAAAACTCACCCAATTAAATCAATTATTCTAAGACCCAAATAAAAGCCCAACTCCTTTTCCCTCCCAAAATTCTCTCTCTCAAAACTCTCTCAACTCAAGACTCCATGGAAGAACTTTGAAGGAGCTTATCAAGGGCTTGTAGATGGGAGGTTTCACATGAAATTCATAGGGTTTAACTAAGGTATGGTTGCT
>JAJOOR010028197.1:0-16679 GCA_036250505.1 Solanum acaule | reverse complement strand
AAAACAAAATTAGCAAATGAGATAATTAAATTTAAAGAAAAATTGCAATTAGAAGATGAATTAGAAGAAAAAGAAGAAAATAACCAAGATAATCTACCAGAAATAAGAATTGATGAAATAAACGACGATGATCTAGAACAATATTCAGAAACAAGTGAAACATATACAGAACTTTTAGCAAACATAGACAATACAAAGAATTTAGAAGTAAATATAGGAGACGTAGACATGGATGAAAACCTAGCACATCAAGAGTAAAAAACCCAAAAAAATTAAATCCAAAATATTATAATGAAAACTATGAACAATATGATAGAGAAAAAACTATATGGGATAAAAGATTAAATAAAAAATGGACGCTTAAACCAATAACTGAACAACATGATTTTTTAGATTTAGACTGTGTAGAAGATATAAATAAAACAATCTAATTGTGGATGGATATATATCAAAACAATTAATAGATAACAAAATAGGAATGACAGAAACACCAGGATATATAGAGAGAACACTTATAGGAACAGTAAAATTATGGCTACAAAATTTATCAGATGAAAGTTTAAAAACCTTAAGTAATAAAAAATCTAATGGTGAATTAGCTACTACAACTATGGAAATATTATATAAATTCGAAGTAGCTATCAGAAAGAACTATTTCATCATTCTTATCAACATTTTCACAAAGAATCATCATGTCTGAAATGCTACCTTCTGGAAAAAAATCAAGATCTGTAGTTTGGTCATCTATCTCCTCTCCTCCAAACGATTACTTCAACAACGATATACAAAATGAAGAATCAATCATCTCTGAATCTGCAAAAGATAAAGTTGCTGAAAAAATAGAGGATCAAAAAGCAATAGAAAAAGGAAAACTCCCAGCATTTGATCTCTATGAAATGAAGTGTGTATGTTCAAATATTGGAGAAAAAGGAAAGTCTCCCATGCCTAAATTTTATAAATTGAAACCCATCGGTAAGCCTGCATTTTCCAATATTATACAAGGAGGAACTTCTGAAATTAAGTTGAAAAAAGAAAATAACTAAGATTATTATTAGGATGTAGCTATCTTGAAGTCTATCTATCATTATGTTTTCAATCATGGAGTGATTCCATATCCTAATTATTCAGATAATTTTTTCAATTACATCGAGGCTTCAAATCCCAACTTGAAATTTGGTGGTAAGGCATTGAAGAGTAAGATCATTATGTTAGAGAAGTGTTTCTTATTTATTTTGAGAATTGCTGGTTATGACCCTAATATAATCAACCCCATTCATTGTGAAATTTTTAATTGTGTATGGGTTTATGGGGTTGATTTGGGAAACTATTATAAAGTTGGTAAAGTGATAGACGAAACTGATGACAATTTGGGAAATATGAGGTGTTGATCAATTCATAGAGTTTTAGATCTAAGCCTTCATAGCAGTATTTTCAATTGCTTATGCTTTTGCTTGTATTTTCATTTCAGTTGAAAAGTTATTGTGGAATTAGAGATCATGAAAGATTATTTTGATTTGATATGAAAATGTTCTTTTTCCAAGTATGATATCTGGTTCTCCTTTTATGGAATCGGATATGTCAATTATTCATCTCTTCTTTCAAAGGAAAAGAATAACAATGTAATGATATAATTTCACAAAATCAATAGATACTAAAAAATCAGGAAAGCTCATAAATGAAAAGTAACAAGTGAAATCAAGGGAACATTGTCATCTTGCCTAAATGAAGGAATTAGTAGCTAGGAGTAAATCCAGAAAAGATACATTGTCCGCATTATATGGAGAAGTACTAAAATACAACATAGAATCATTCATCAATTTATGATCCACCTAGGAACTACACCAATGACTCTTCTAAAATTATCAGTTTCGTAAATAAAAATTATCACCAAAATCCTATCTCCTGAATTGAAGAAATGACTCAATGAAAAAGACTTTAAAATCTCCAAAATGATAAAGCTATCAATTGAACAAGTTTTTCGTAGGGAGGGTGGAGGTTGGGAAAGGAAGAGGAACACTTGTGTATCGTTTGGTTCTTGGCAAGAAGTGAAATATTCATGTATTGAAACTAGTACCATATTTGGTAGTATTTTAGTTGTTATGTATAAAATTCATCACACCAATTACGTTGTTTAGTTATCGATTTATAATCCCACCCATAACTAGAAACCCTAGATTAGAAGATTAGCAATTTCACTTTCTCCTTAGAATGATTTACTATTTAATATATAATAAAACATACATTAAGTTATATACTTTATCGGTGTAAATACAAATAAAACCTACACCCGAGCAATAGGAACATGCGCTCTTACATCAACATTCTTATTGAGTAAACAAAAATAAAATCCTTTGTTCACTCCCAGGTGAATTAAATAACAGAATTGGCAAGATGGGATTTCTCAAAGGTAATGTTGTTATCGTACTCCCGAAACACTTCAAAAGGGAACTACCAAACGAGGTTCATGAGATGGACCTCTTACTCCCTAAGAACCATATAGAATCGCATTGTCATTGTTAGCATGATTGTAGGAGTATCAACGTGATTATAGTAAATCATGATTATAGAGATTCATAATAATTGTAGGGATTCATAATAAGGGAATATCTCTTTTACCTTGTATATATAGTTGTTTCCTAGAATAAGTAGAAGTCTTAGTAAAAAGTTAGTTATTTGTATATATATGAAAGTTGTGCATCATGAAAAGAATAATAGACAGAAGAATTCAGTTAGCAACATTATTCTTACTATTTTTCATGGTATCTGAGCGGCAATATCAAATTGAAATCAAAACAACACCAAAACAAAAATTTCTTCACAATGGGAGACCAGACACCCAACTCTCTTCCACAATCTATCATTGTGCATCATGATAACTCAACTTTCCCAATGAGCATTGTTCTTGATGAAACAAATTTTTCCCTATGGTCATAATTTATGGAGATACGCATTGGTGCATGAAATAAAATCGGGTTCTTGACAGGAGAAAAAGTGAAACCAACAACGAATGATCCAAGTTATGCGACGTGGATTACTCACAACAATAGACCACAATCATATAACCAATTGATTGCATGAGATCATCTACATGATGCAATTTCATATGTTTCCCTATGTTTTCACTAACATGCATTGTAAAAATGATAGTATAAACTAGTAGACATGCATACATACATAAAACAAAAACATAAAACTATTAGCTATATAGCAATGATACAACACTGAATCTTATTAAGAGTACACATGTGTTCCCCTTGATTACAACAAGTCCTAGAAATGACTATAAACCAAAAAATTCATAGCACTTAACCTTACCATTACCACCAAGTCACCATAACAAGAAAAATCATGGATGACAATCAAGAACTAGAGAACAATCCCTAGTCATTATCTTTTTCTACCTTACCAACAATAAACAACAACCTTTAATCATCAAAAATCCATGCCCGAAGGCCTAGTTATGAAAGCTCCCGTCAACTACAAAATTGTAATGACATGTTCCCATCGTTATAGAAAACCCACCGGGGAAAGAATTGGAGCCGAAAAAACTTTTTGTAGTAACTTAGGGTTTCCTAGCCTAGTCCATATTTGGACAAAATAGAAGTCACGAGAGTCTATGGAAATCTGGTAATGAATGAGAGATTTAATATTAAATTTGATTACATGAGTAGATAGCTAAGAAATTTAAAAAACCTGTACGGCTTTATGGGATCGAATTCGGGTGATTAGAACTCCTAAAACTGATCTTAGTGTGAGCGGGTAGTTGTTGAATGTCTTGAGTTGAAAGTGTGTTGTGAAATGGGGGTTTGAAACTCTATGTTTCACTCTCTATTTCCGTGCAAGCCGCCAGGGCAGGATTATTCCTGCTAGGGCGGGGTCGCTATGATGGGATGGGGTCCACCGCAGCGGATCAGTGGTGAATTAAGCTGAAATAAAACCCCAAAAATGTTATTTTTCTACAAGTTTCATTCTTGAGAGCTAGGAGACGTCCCCATGAGATTTCTTGATAGTTTTCCACAAAATTTGGTGTTAAAGCTAAGGATTTTACTCCCCTAATCAATTTTTTGATCCATAGAACGTAGAATCTTGGTTAATTATTGTTGGGGGAGGGTTTTAGACTGAATTGGATGGTGGGAAAAAGCCTTAGCTGTACCTTAGGATCACGAGTTGGGTCTTGGATTGTTGGGTTTCTCCTAATCCAGGTAAATTAGACCTTAATTGTTGATCCTCATATTGCATTAATTGTTTGTAGATCTAGAACAAGTGGAAAGAATCTGGAAAGGGAAGAATCAAGCATCTTAGGAGGATTCAAGTTTATTTTTGAGGTAGGTGATGGTTTGATTTCATATTTTCTTCATTGTAATGCATGTATGTATGTGAATGTTGCACTATCTATCACACCTAATGCAAATGAGTATGAATGCCTGATTGTAAGCAATGAATCAACACTTGATTGTATGATTTGAGAATGTACATTGTGATTGTGATTGTGATTGTGGTATGTTGAATAGAGCAGGTGTCACATTCTGACACACTAACTGAGATCGGATGTCACGTACCGACATACATATTGGAACGGGTGTCACGTTCTGACACACTAACTTGGAGCGGGTGTCACGATCCGGTATACTAACAGTTAGGGTATGGGTTCTATAAGTGGACCATTGACTTGTCATATATGCGTATTATTGACATTGTGAAATGGTACATTGCTCCTTAAATGATTACTGATATTGTATATGTTCGGTATATGCATGTTTACTATGTTACGACTCATTTGATATGTTTCACTTATAAGAATAGCCGTGTGATCCTACTAGCACATTGTGGATGTGTACTGATATTGCACCTGCTCTTTTTTTGTTGAGTACATGCATCTACTGACAGACCTCGCCTAGGAGATTAGTGATAAAATCGAATTTAAGGGTGAGACCGTTCTTCTAGGCTGCCATGACTTCTCTTTTTGCTCAGTCCATCTTATTCAGACTTGTTGTACTTTAGATGATTAGTTGTGTTACCTTTCGTGGTTGTACCCCTTTTCTTTAGACTTATGGTATTTTTAGAGTTTTGGTACATTGACTTTCAGTTTCTAGGGAATATTTCTGCAATGTTTTGATAGTCGTTGCTAGACTTTTCGAGATATGGGAACTCTACTTTATTTTTGCATTTAAATCTACTTCCGTATCTTTATATGCAGAGCATCTTGGTTATGTTTTTTTGTTGGGTTGTAGTAGTGGTTCTCCCACCCCAGGGTTAGTGTAGGTGTCAATCACGATGGTCTAGGTAGGTGACAAAGTTGGTATCAGAGCCCTAGGTTTGTTGATCTCAGTGTACAAAAAAAAGTCTAGCAGAACGGTACAGAGACTTCTGTACTTTTATTAGAGAGGCTACAAGACTGTAGGAAATCTTTTTGTTTTCTCTTGTCTCTTTTCATTCTATAACTTGATTCCAATAGGTATCTGGCGATCTGAATTGGTATCTAATCTTATTCACTCTTATGTCCGCAGATGGTTAACACTCACTTCAATGGTTTTAGGCCCGTAGCTCCCGTTAATGAGCCCGATGAGGAGTCCACAACAAAAGGTCGTGGTTGTGGAAAGGGTAGAGGAAGAGCAATGGGTAAAGGCCGAGGAAAGGTAGCACCTGCTAGGGGTGGGGTTCCAGTTTAGAATGCTCCCAGAAATGAGGTTCCTCTTGCGTATCATAAAGAGATAGAGGAGAATGTAGAGGTTGATAATGAAGAGGATGTTGGAGGTACATGTTGAGGCTACATGTATTCCTCTCGTAGACCCAGTGTTAGCCCAACAAATTATGTCTTTCCTGAAAAGATTGGTTGGTCTTGGAGTTCTTTCCACAGTTCAACCAACTCAAGCTCCCACCAATCTCTCTATTGCTATTACGTTCCCCAAGGTGGGTTGAACTATAGGTACTCATGCTTTTTTCCATCCTTTGTTGGGTCCTTTAATGACTGGTAATGAACACGAAATGTTGACCAAGTTTCTGAAACAGAAGCCTCAGGTATTCCATGGTTCTGAGAGTGAGGACGCCTATGAGTTCATCTTAGATTGTTGTGAGAGGCTGCATAAGTTGGGCATTGTCCAAAAACATGAAGTAGAGTTTGTGACTTTTCAGCTTCAAGGTAAGGCTAAGTAGTGGTGGAGAGATTATGTGGAATGCAGATCATCAACCTTACCCGCACTCACTTAGACATAGTTTCATGCTCTGTTTTTGGAAAAGTATGTACCCTAGACTTTGAGAGATCGCAAGAAGGATGAGTTCATGGCTTTGGAGTAGAGTGCTATGACTGTAGCATCTTATGAAGCTAAGTTCCATGGCTTGTCTAGATATGCCACACTGGTAACTACTAAGGAGGAGAGGATTCGGTTGTTTATCAAAGGATTAAACCTCGAACTTTAGGTATTGTCTGCTTACATGACTTCTACAGGAAAAAGCATCAATGAAGTGACTGACATTGTGAAGAAAGTAGAAGGAGTTAAACGTGATGGGCAGGCTAAGGTATTGGCCAAGAAATCTAAGAGCACATGTAACTTTCAGGGTTCCTATTTAAGAGGTTTAAGGAGACCAACACTTGTAGCCCAGCCAATTCTGTCTGTTATGCCCGCATCCACAGGTAATTACTCAGGAACTCCACCTCAGAATTTGATTCAGGATAGCCAGGGAGCTGAACCTTCGGCGGGAAGCAGGCCATTTTTTTATCGCACTTATTATAATTGTGGAGAAGCTGGGGACATGAGGAGAGATTGTCCTCACCCGCCCATGTTGGACCCCGCGCAATAGCAGATTAGAGCAGTAGTACCTGTGGGAAATGGTAATAATGGTCAAGGACCTCGACAGGGTTGGCGAGAAGGAAATCAGCGAGGTCGTGAAGGTCAGGGAAATGGTAACGTAGGCAGAGGTACGACGCAGCCAGGCAAGGAAGTCGCTCGTCAAGATGACAAGGCTCAGTGTTATGCCTTTCCAGGCAAGAGCGAGGCAGATTCTTCAGGCGCAGTGATCACATGTACTATTCTTGTCTGTGACTAAATGGCTAATGTGTTATTTGATCTGGGTTCTACTTCTTATTATGTGTCCGTTGAGTTTTCCTTGGGATTTGATATGATATGTAAAGTACTTGATGCCCCCATCCATGTTTCTACCCTAGTTGGAGAATCTGTCATAGTCAGTCATGTTTATCGTGCTTGTCTTATCTTGTTTATGGGCTTGCAGACTTGGACCGATTTGGTGATTTTTTATATGACTGACTTTGATATAATCTTAGGCATGACTTGGTTGTCCCCCTATTATGTTGTGCTTAATTATAACACTAAGTCTATGACCTAGAGATTTTGGGTAGGGAAAAGTTAGAGTGGGAAGAGGTGTACAAACCTAAGCCAACTAAGGTTATATCCTCTATTCGAGCTAGGAATCTGGTGGGGCGGGGTTGTTTGGCGTATTTAACTCATATTCGGGATGTTGAGGTTGAGTCTCCCTCTATTGAGTCCATTTCTGTTGTGTAAGAATTTAGAGAAGTGTTCCATACTGATTTGCCTGGTATGCCTCTGGATAAAGATATAGATTTCTGAATTAATTTGGAACCTAGTACCCCCCCCCCCTATTTCAATCCCTCTTTATCGCATGGCCTCGGTAGAGTTGAGAGAGCTTAAGGCTCAAATCCAAGAACAACTTGATAAAGGTTTTATCCGTGCTAGTGCTTCCTCGTGGGGTGCTCCTGTCTTGTTTGTTAAGAAGAAGGATGGTAGTATGAGGATGTGCATAGATTATTGGGAATTGAATAGGGTCACCATTCGAAGAAAGTACACATTGCCTCAGATAGAGGATCATTTCGACTAGTTGCAAGGTGTGTCATTCTTCTATTAAATTGATCTAAGGTCTGGTTGCCATCAATTAAAGATTAGGTTTGAGGATGTACCAAAGACGACATTTAGGACCCGCTATGGGCACTATGAGTTTTTAGTAATGTTATTTGGGTTTACAAATGCTCCTTCAACTTTCATAAGTTTGATGAACGGTGTGTTCAAGCCATTTCTGGATTCATTCATTATTGTGTTGATGACATTTTGGTCTATTCAAAGATTAAAGAAGAGGATGCTGACCATCTTTATATTGTTCTGGGTGTTCCTGGGAAACAAAATTTATATGCAAAATTTTCTAAGTGTAAATTTTGGTTGACTTCGGTTGCCTTTTTGGGGCATGTGGTTTCAAGTGAAGGGGTCCCCACATGGCTAGAAGTAGATAAACAGGAATTAATTCTAACTCCCACATGATGAAAAAAAGTAAAAGGTCCCGAGACGAAAATGATCCAATTTGACCACTGTACATTGCTAACATGAGAAGATCCCCAAAAGATTGAAACGGTTAATAATTGGGTTCGGCCTAGCTCTGTGACTGAAGTTAGGAGTTTTGTGGGGGCTCGCTAGATACTATCATCGATTGATGAAGCACTTTTCTTCTATTGCCACGCATTTGACAAGGTTGACCAAAAAGGAGGTACCTTTCGAATGGATGAAAAAATGTGAGGAGAGCTTTTAAAAGCTCAATATCCTTTTGACCACAACACCTATTCTAGCACTACCGGTGGAAAGTAAAGATTTTATTATTTATTATAATGCTTCACATTCAGGTTTGGATGATGTGTTAATGCAGTATAAGAATGCTATAGCTTATGCATCGCGGCATTTGAAGGTGCATGAGAGGAATTATGCAACACATGATTTGGAGTTGGCAACGGTAGTGTTTTCTCTTAAGATCTGGCGGCATTACCTCTATGGTGTCAAGTGTGAGGTATTTACTGATCATCGTAGTCTACAACATGTATTCACTCGAAATGATCTGAATTTGAGACAGCGAAGATGGATGGAGTTACTCAAGGATTATGATGTAACCATCCAGTATCATTCGGGTAAGGCTAAAGTAGTGGCAGACACACTAAGTCGGAAGGCGGTGAGTATGGGTAATCTAGCTTGCTTGAGCGTATCCAAACGACCTTTGGTTAAGGAAATTCAAACTTTGGAATCTAAGTTCATGCAGTTGGGCATCTCAGAGAAAGGTGGGGTGTTAGCTAGCAATGAAGTAAGGGCCACATTCATTGAGAAGATTAAGGCCAAACAATTTAAGGATGAGCATTTGAATGAAAATAGTGTCTTGTAAGATAGAAGATATGACTTTAGATGTAGGGGTGTGCTCAGATTTATAGAAAGGATTTGTGTTCCTAGAGTAGATGACTTGATTCATAAATTGTTGACAGAATCTCATGGTTCATAGTATTCCATTCATCCGGGTGTGACCAAGATGTACCGGGAATTGAAGCTACTTTATTGGTGGCCTGGCATGAAGAAAGAGATAGATGAGTTTGTGGCTAAGTGCCAAAATTATTAGCAAGTAAAGTATGAACATCAAAGACTAGAGAATGCCAATTTCGGAATGGAAGTGGGAAAGGATAGCCATGAACTTTGTGGTTGGTCTCCCCAAGATTTTGAGGAAGTTTGATTCTATTTTGGTATTGGTTGATAGATTTACTAAGTCAACCCATTTTATTTCGGTCATAATAGATTATAATGCTCAGCAGTTGGCTAAGGATTATGTGAAGGAGATAGTAAGGATGCACAGGGTGCCCCTTTCTATCATCTCAAAACGCAGTTCACCTCTATGTTTTGGAGAAAATTACATGACGAATTGGGCAAACAACTCACTTTTAGTACAAATTTACATCCACACACGAACGGGCTGTGAGATAGGACTATTCAAGTGTTGGAAGATATGTTGAGGGCATGTGTGATTGACTTTGGAGGGCATTGGGATAAGTTCATACCGTTGTGTGAGTTCTCCTATAATAATAGTTATCACTCCAGCATTGATATGGCACTGTAAGCACTCTATGGAAAGGGATGTATATCACCTGTAAGATGGTTTGAGGCCGGAGATTTAAAACCTTTGGGTGGATTTGGTGAAGGATGCTAAGGATAAGGTAATGAGCATTCAAGGTAAGCTTTTAGAAGCCCAAAGTCGACAGAAGAAGTATGCAGACCATAAGGTAAGAGACGTGGCATTTTAGACTAGTGAGAATGTTCTTCTTAAATTGTCACCCATGAATGGGGTAATGGTATTCAATAAGAAGGGTAAGCTTAGTCATAGATACATTGGCCCATTTTAGATTCTTGACTATGTAGGGCCAGTTTCTTATAGATGGGTCGTACCACCTACCTTATGTGGAGTTCATCGAATGTTTCATGTATCCATGTTGAAAAAGAATCATGGGTACGGGAATTAAATCATAAAGTGGGACTCAGTATTGTTAGACAAAGACCTTTAGTATGAGGAGGAACTGGATCCAATTCTTGATCGTGATGTCCGAAAGCTAAGGATAAAAGAAATTAAGTCTATGAAAGTTTAATGAAAGCATCGTCCAGTTATGGAAGCTACTTGGGAAATCGAGAATGAATGGCAAGACAAGTATCCCCAATTGTTCGTCGATTCAGGTACTACTCTAATCTAACATTAGCCCGTTTTCCTTAGTTTTTTCACTTGGGGATGAGTGATGGGTCAATTGGTATCTATTGTAACGACCCGTTCCATCGTTATAGAAAAGTCATTGATGAAAGAATTAGGGCTAGAAAAACTTTTTGTAGTAACATGGGATGTCCTAGCCTAGTCCAGATTTGGATGAAATCAGATTCATCTGAGTCTAGGGAAATCTGGTAATGAATGAGAGATTTAATATTGAATTTGATTACATGAGTAGATAGCTAAGGCGTTAGGGAACCCGTAAGACTTTATGAAATAGAATTCAGGCGAGTAGAACTTTCGAAACTGAACTTAGCGTGAGCAAGTAGTTGTTGAATATCTTGAGTTGAAGGTGTGTTGTGAAATGGGGGTTTGAAACTATAATTATGACTCTCAATTTCCGTGCAAGCCGCCAAGGCGGGGCCACTGTGGTGGGATGGGGTCCGTCGTAGCGGCTTAGTCACGAATTAAGTTAGAATTAAACACCAAAAATGTTATTTTTTTGCAAGTTTTGTTCTTGAGAACTATGAGACGACCCAAGGCAATTTCTTGACAGTTTTCCATGAAATTTGGTGCTAAAGGTAAGGATTCTACTCCCCTAATCCATTTTTCGATCTGTAGAACGTAGAATCTTGGTTAATTATTGGTGGAGGAGGATTTTAGACTGAATTGGATGGTTGGAAAAAGCCCTAGCTACACCTTAGGATCATGAGTTGGGTCTTGGGTTGTTGGGTTTGTCATAATCCGGGTAAATTAGACCTTAATTATTGATCATCGTATTAAATTGATTGTTTGTAGATCTAGAACAAGCGGAAAGAATCCTGAAAGGGAAGAATCAAGCATCTTAGGAGGATTCAATCTTGCTTTCAGGTTAGGTGATGGTTTGATTTCATGTTTGTGTGATATATGTTAGAATTTGCTTCATTGTAATACATTTATGTATGTGAATGTTGCACTATCGATCACACTTAATGCAAATGAGTATGAATGAATGATTGTAAGCGATGAATCAACACTTGACTGTATGAGTTGAGAATGTACATTGTGATTGTGATTGTGGTATGTTGAATGTAGCGGGTGTCACATTTTGACACACTAATTGGGATCAGATGTCACGTACCGACATACATATTGGAACGGATGTCACGTTTCGACACACTAACTTAGAGCGGGTGTCATGATCTGACACACTAACAGTTTGGGTATGAGTTTCATAAGAGGACCATTTACTTTTCATATATGCGTATTATTGAAATTGTGAAATAGTATATTGCTCCTTAAATGATAACTTATATTGTATATGTTCGGTATATGCGTGTTTACTGTGTTGTGACGCTTTGATATGTTTCACTTACTGGAATAGCCACATGATCCTACCAATACACTATGGTTGTGTACTGATACTGCACGTGCTCTTTCTTTGTTTAGTATAGGACATCTTTAGGGGGCTATTGACAGACCTTGTCTAGGAGATCAGAGATCAAATTGAATTCAAGGGTGAGCCCGTTCTTCGAGGATGCCATGAGTTCCTCATTCTGCTCAGACCATCTTATTTGGAGTTTGATTAGTACTTTAGATGATCAGTTGTGTTAGCTTCTGGGTTGTACCCATTTTCCTTAGACTTATGGTTTTTGTTAGAGTTTTGGTACATTGACTTTCAGTTTCTAGGGAATATTTCTGCAGTGTTTTGATAGTCGTTGTTAGACTTTTGGAGTTATGAGAACTCTACTTTATTTCTGCATTTAAACCTGTTTCCATATCTTTAAATGCATAGTATCTTGGTTAAGTTGTTTATTGGGGTTGTAGTAGTGGTTCTCCCACCCGAGGGTTAGTGTGGGTGCCAATCACGACGGCCTAGGTCGTGTCAAAAATATTATGCAATTGGAAACACATCTAAACTACTCGGTTAAGATAACATAACCTACCTGGGAGCCAAGCAATAGTTGTAGAAGTATTATTGTGAACCTTGACACCTTTTGTGAATTTTAGCCTGTTCTTGGTCTAAAATAATATTATAATACAAAATCAATTACAAATGGCCTAAATATTTCAATATCATATCCAAATTTTCAAACCCTAGGCCAAGATCATTAATTTCCCACCCAAACTAGGGTTTTTCCACTCTTAATTCACCTAAAACTACCAAATTCCATGGTTACATTAGAGAATTACGGCAATGAAATTGAGAAGAAACATTCTTAAGATTAGTCCAACTTTTTACACCCTAAAATACTCATAAAGCCAAAATTTTCCCAATTTAGAATGATTTAAAACTATCCCCTAGGAACACAGTTATATTTTCTAAGAGCGAAGGAATAAAATGAGTGTTTGATTGATGGAGGAACTTACCTTGAAGGAGGAAATCAATGAAAAACTAAAGAAATATCCCTTCCCTTTCTCTCGCCTTCCATTGAATGAGTTTTGGGAGTAAAATAACGTTGTAGGTCTAAAATTGCATTTAACTGCGTGTAGCAGTCTGATTCCCTCTATAGAGGCCTCAACTTTTCACCAAAGACAATCTCTGGTAACACGGTCATAACATTTTACTCTATACTCCAAATGATGTAAACTTCGTCAGGTTTAAAGAAGACTCACAGGCCTTTAATTTGATGGGTCATGCACCACCTAATTTGTTATAGGCAGAGAAATTTGGCCGTTTAAAGTTTAATGCAGTTTAAATTTGAGCCCGAAACTGAATCGGTAAGAACACTTTCAACTTACTTTGTGATAGGGGCATTGTATGACCTTAAGTCATAACTAATGTACTCATATATCAAAAAAATTATCCTAACCCTATGATGCATGAGATTCCTATACATTTACCACCGGTACTTTCAATAAAGTCAGAATAGATTGTTACAAGTTATTATAAAGAGATCAAAATATATAAATGCAGTTATTATAAAAAGATATAGTAAAAGGATATAATATATTATTAAGTAATAAATAAGGGTAAAATGAGAGGGAAAATAGATAAGGTAATGATGCATCAATTTTTAATATAATTTAAATAATTTACATATACTTAAGAATATCAACAATAAAAAAAATTCAAGAAAAGCTATAAAACCTCTTACACATTTTTTTTCCCAAAATTTTAATATAATTTTTTTAATAATATGTATATGTACTTTTTTTATAAAATGGGGGCCCCAAAATATATGGGGCCCCAAGCGATTGCTTTTGTGGCCTAGTGATTAAGACGGCCCTGGGTATTTCTAATGAGATCAACACCCCTTGGGTGTTGGGTCATCTTAGTTCAATGACCTAAATTGAGAGATTTTTGGTTTCTCTCTATGCTAGTTGACAAAGAGTGGGGATTATTTGAAGTGGACCAGTGACCCAAGTGGAAAACTTGGGCTAGGGGAGTTAGCGACCATTGACCATCCAGTGGCCAACTACATTCCCCAGGGTTTCCCAAGAAACAGTTTGGTTAACGAACGACTGCGACCCGCATAATTGTCCTTTAAGTGAAATAACAAAAATAGTCGTTTCACGGAATAGATGATATTCATGCAATGACAATTAATATCATAATTTTTAAAATATAAATAAGGCATATATAAGGAAACTTAATTCAACAAATATTAACAAATAGACAAAAAGAGTCAAGTCATTATGGTTAGAACGTAATTAAATCCATAGTGGTGCCGCCATTTCTGTTTTATCGAAAAAATAAATAAAGACTTATTTTTATAAAAAAATCTATCTAACTTAACCTGTAAAGAAAACACAATTTTATATAAGAGTCGTGATGTTTGCGTAATCAAGGACACAACTTCCGATGCAAGTGTCTACGATCGTGCCATAGTATAATAACCCAACCAAGGGTTGGGATCGTTCCCAAGGGAGTGGTTTTGAGAATTAATAGAAAAATAAAATTTAGTTCTAACTAGTTGTAGCTAAATACATTAACGATATAAAACATTGTAAATTAAAGGCGACACAAGAGTGTCAATTAACAAAGGGGGTTTTGTAACAAGTAAAAACAGCAAAAGAAACAAGAATTGCTAAGTAATCAGAGGGGGATTCTTGGGATGTAAATGGAATATGGGATAGACTAAATCATTGGGTACATGCTTTTGATAGAGAACTCGTAGAGTAATTATGACTAGGCTAGTCTTTAAAGGGGATAAGCTCTCTCTCGAGCAACTTACCCCATTTCAAGCGGGTTCCTCTCGGACACGCACATGCCGCATGAAGAACAACCTCCGCCTTAATCCACTCACTCTCTCGAGCTGAGTGTGTGGACATGGGACTAGGGTTCACTCTCTCGAGTGGAACCTCATGTCGACCCACTCGCACTGGCCATCAATTTAGTGGTCTTAGTTTTACGACCTCTCTCTCTCGCAAGCCGAAAACACATATATGAGATTATATTTGCAACTACAACTAAGTGCATCCACAACCACTAAATGAAATCACAGTTAAACTACGAATAGATTATCAATAAGCATGATCCATTAACTAATCTAACCCATATTAATAAAATCACACCCCAAGAATTATGGGTTTTAGTGACACATGTATAAGAGATAGAAATTTATACCAAATTGAGCTTGCATTCAAATGGGTAAGTAGATTTAAGTCTTTATAAAAGCCAAAATTGAAGAATCCAAGAGACCCAAGTCCAAATCTTGAAGATGAAACCTTTTGGATCTTCAAGTCTTAAAAACCCTCTCAAACTTAGAGCAAAATATCAAAAAGTACTATTCTATATGAAAATTATAATTAATGTTCGACACTTAAAACTACAACTCTAACTAGTATTTATAGATTACACAGATTTGTGCTGCAACAGATCATTCGGCGTCGTTAGTTGGAATCACTGATCAACTCGGTGATTCGCCTTTTGGTGTAGTTCATTGCCATCTTGCACCATCCTTCAGCCTTGTCGTGCTCTGGGTCACTGGGCAACATGGTACTGCTTCGCGGAACTTCTCGACGATGCACCGACTGCTCTCTTTTTCCGTCGACTTGATCCTTTCCTTCAGGTCTTAGCACACTGGAACAAAAGGCAAAGTAAGACCCTTCAGCGTCTCGCCAAGTGGACTCGGTGATCCTCAGGCCTTCATTTAATCATTTTT
Organism: Solanum acaule; assembly: GCA_036250505.1. Taxonomy (NCBI): domain Eukaryota; kingdom Viridiplantae; phylum Streptophyta; class Magnoliopsida; order Solanales; family Solanaceae; genus Solanum; species Solanum acaule. The sequence goes on along the minus strand of JAJOOR010028197.1, from coordinate 1,071 downwards.
CAGCCGCCTTTTCATTCCTTTTTGCGACGTGGTGTCCATGCTTTCCTTCAAACATCAAATACCTGAAACTTAAGGGTTTTCATCAGATATTGAGATAAAATAAGCATTTGAGGAAATAATTTCTATTAAAATATAGCCCTAAATGAGTCCAATTTGTGAACTCATCAAGTCGCCACTTAATTTTCAAAGAAAAATCAAGAAAACATATAATTTTTTAAAGACTTAAGTAGAAAAATCATTTGAAAACACCAAAGGGGTTCGAGGTTCAATTTACACTTCTAGAAGGGATTAGACATTCATAGTGTCCGCTAACTCGCAATTGACCTATGACTAATTTTGAAAATTAATTAAAGAAAAAGAATATTTAAAATTATCTGGAAATATATATATTAAACACTTCGAGATAACTTTTGAAAGAAAATTTATTTTTGTCAAAAGTGACTAAGTAAGAAAAATTAAATAAAATCACTAAAGAGATTTAATTAACCCAAAAGGTTCCTCATTATGGGATTTAATTGAATTTAAACCAAACAGGAAAGTTAGAGTTAATACAAATAATAATAAAGGAAGGAAGACATAATTTCAAACTTGAGCCCTTTGCCCAAATATAAATTCTTGGGCTTGGCCCAAACCTGTCCTAAACTCTAAATAAAGGGCTACATCATTTGGCCTTTTTGAGCCCATTTTGTTATGAAATATGTCCAGTTATGTCCCATTTTGGATTGCTGTTGCATCAGAGCTATGGATGTCGAGAAATATAAGAAGAAACATACTAGTAGAAAAGAAAATTAAACAAATTATATCCGAAATATAAACAACTGAATATTACAAAAACTGATAACGACAAATTAGATCAATTAATAGATAATATATCTAAAATAGAATATAAACATGTTCAATATTTAAAGATACAATGAATAACGAGAATAACGAATATAGACAAAAACTTACCGAAATAATTATAGTAAAAAGACAAGAATTGAGACATAGGCAAGATAGACTTAACAATAATATATTTGCAGAAACTTGTCACAAATCTATAATAGCACAAAGAAAGACTATTTTATATCT
>JAJOOR010028196.1:0-20690 GCA_036250505.1 Solanum acaule | reverse complement strand
CTCTTAAGGGTGTACTACTTAGGATAGGTGGTGGAATGGGACATCATCTAGACATTGCACAAGTAGACATTTAAGGGAGATCTTGGTGTGTCTTAGTAATGATAATGAATGAATGAGTCTTATTGGGCTAATTAATGAAAGTGTTAGTGTTTGAGAATTCTAACGTGAAAGTGATTCATAATGAATTGAATGTAAGTGCTTATGTTGAATTGAATGTATGTGATGATCTTATATCATTAGTGAATGAAGTTGTCTAAATGCATTAAGTTGAATGATCGATTTATGTTGAGAAGTGAATGGAGCTTGTCTTGTGTAGCCTTAAGGATCACTTGGGTGTGGTATGGAGAGGTATTATGGGTTGCCTCACCATGTCTTACTTAGGTAAGTCTTGGGATGACATTTGATAAGTGTTTAAGTTTTATGAAGTGACTTGTTGGCTTATGTGCTTATATGTCTTATGTGATTAATTGGTGAAGATTGAGGTATGCATGGTAAGTGCACTTTGTGTGACCTTAGGGTGGTGCCTTAGTGTGGGTGATGGTATGGGACGTTGCCCATACATTGCATAAGGGTATTGCTTAAGGGTTAATTAAGGTGGAGGTCCAAGGAAGAAGGTAAAGATATATGAGTTATGTATGTATTGTGAAGCATATGACTTTGTATTGTTGGTTGTGACTTGTAAGGTGCCTATTATGTTGATGTTCATGATATTTTATCATAATTGCATGAAAGCCTGACTTCCAAACAACTGTCCTTTTTAGAATATTTTGCATATCTTCATACTTAGTACGTGTGTTGTACTAACCCCTTTCTTCTATTTTACTACAAGTGTAGGTTGTGGTAACTAGGAGGAGATTGTTCTTTGGAGTTGCTTGGATTGCTTCACTCTTCCAAGTGTTTGGTATGTCTTCAAGATTCGAGGACTATATTTAGAAGTTTCTTAGTCATTGTAATAGACACTTAAGTTTCATTTCATTTGTAAAGGGGCGTGTCCCTTAGTATGTTTTAAGTTCTTGTCTAAGATTGGCTAAAGAGACTTAGTAGTTCCGCTTGTGTATTGATGTTTTCGAATGTTGATGACTCTTGAAGTCGTATGGTTTCATTGAATAAAAGTTTTAAATTCTTAGTGATTTTTATAATCTATGCGATGAATGAATGCTAAGGCTTGTATGAGACTTTTGAGAGGTCGAATACGCATGTAACGGCTAGGTGGTGCTCTCGGGGCGTTACATTTGGTAAATTCATGTTAAGTCTAGTTTGGTTGGTGGATGGTTTTAATTAGTTATTTATGGTATTTTAAGGGTTTGTAAAGTATTAAAACATATTTTAGACTTCATTATTTCAAAACCCAAAATACAAACCTCCCCTCCCCTCCAAAAGTTCTCTCTCTAGAAACCTCCATTGGAGGTGAAGACTTCAAGCTCTCCAGGTCAAATCTTCAAGTTTTTGAAGGGATTTTCGTGGATTTCTTCCATTAAAGGTATGGTAGTCTTCATCCTTGACTTAGTTTCTTTCAAGGAGCCAAACTCAAATGTGATTTCAAGTCTCTACTGTTTTCTCAAAAAACCTATTTTTCAATTTATGCATGGATTCGATTTAATATGATTTCTGAAAGCTTTATTGAATTAATTAATGAATGAATTGTGGATTTAAAGATGAATTAAGATGATTTCTTCGTAGAACCCATGTTTTTCCCCAATTTCGTAAATTGTGATTTGTGATTGAGAGTTGATTGATTATGTAAGTATGTTTAATTGTTGATGTTTACATTGAATTGAGTGATTGAATCATGTCAATTTCCTATTATATTGCAGTATCTTGGATTTGGGGATTTATGTTGGTTCTTAGCCTTGAAGGGCAAGTTATGATCAAATTTCATGTTGAAGTAGAATTGTGCTTGATCTATTGATCCACTTAAAAAATGGAGGTGTTTACTTACTATGTATATTGTGGTATTGAATTGATGGATATCTTCCTTTTAACTCTATATATGAAGGATCTATGCATGATCATGATGTAAAGTATATGTGTGTGATTTCAATGAATGTATAATGATCTTGTTTAGAATGGACTTGTGTTAGTATTGAAACTTATGATTGATGAGGATATATGTGAAAGGTTATTGTCACATACACACACACTCATGAATGAATAATCAATGAATTTGTATAATTATGTTAATGATGAAGTACTTATTGAAAGGCTATTCTCAATTTTACTCTAACGAATGATAATGACATTTTGTGAAAGGACTTTCGCAGAATATGGGGATACCTAGGTGAAAGGCTATTCTCATCTTTTAATCTATGAGCCTTCCAATGAATGAATGTTGGGTTTGGGATGGATGCCCTCACGTAAGTTGAGGTGGGGTATTTAGTAACAATCTCTTAATCCATAATGAATGAATGTAATGAATATTAAGTACTCCGTCGGGAATAATGCTAAGCACCGAGTGGATACTGATATGAGATGGAATTTCTCACGTTAGTTGAGGCAGGGTGTCTAGTAGAAATCTCTTGAGATGGATGTCCATACGTTAGTTGAGGCGAGGTATCTAGGAGCAATCTCCCTATCCCATAGCTATGTGCCCACATAGGTCTAGCCAGTGGATCCACCTAAGCTATAAAACAATGGTCCTACCTTAAGCAAGGACAAATCCTTTATCCGGTGAGTTCAACACCTGGATTCATATGAGTTGCTGACATGGTGTATGTCGGTTAAGGATTACCCCTACAAAGAATTTTAATGAACTATGGCTTCTTAAGAATGCACTACTTAGTGTGGGTGGTGGTATGGGACGCCATCTATGCATTGCACAGGTAGGCTTTGAGAGAGGTTGTGGTGTGTTCCTTTATAATGTTAAGTGTAATGAATGTGTTCTTATGATAATGTTAATGAAGAATGTTGATCTAATGTCTAAATGAATGAAGGTGCTCCTAATGTAATGAAGCTAATAAAGAATGTCACTTATGTTCAAATGAGATGATGCATGTTATACTTGGATTGTATTATGAGTTACTTCCTTGTCATGTCTTAATGAATATGAATGTGCCTTGTCTATGGTTGCTTCAAATGAGTACTAAGTGTGAGTAGTAATATGGGATGCTACTCATACATTGCACAAGTATGACTTAGAGTTGCCCTAGGTGATGTTCTTTATGTGTTGATATGAATTATGTAATGTTTATGTCTCTTATGGATGAGTATTGTGTAAAGGATGGAAAGGTTGAATGGTAAGTTCACTTTTAGTGACCTTAAGGTGGTACTTTAGTGTGGATGGTGGTGTGGGACGCTATCCATACATTGCACAAATTATAGCTTGAGGGTTACTTGAGGTGAAGACTTAATGTGAAGGTAATGGTTTATATGTGATTATGTTCTAATGTCGTGAAATCACGCATATGTTGGTTATGGTTGAATTTTATGCCTGTTATGCTTATGTCCATGAAATTTTACCAAAATGGCATAGATCATGACTTTCAAATAAAACGTTTGTTTTAAGCATGTTTATGCATGGCTATCATACTTAGTACTTAATTATGCTAACACAATCTTGTTCTATGTTTACTACAAGTGTAGGTTCCGGCAATTGAGTGATTTTCTATAGTAAAGCTTGGATTTGAGTTCCACAAGACTTTTGTTATGCCCTCATAGATCGAGGACAAGTAGTTGATGTTTCTTTTCCTTTCTTGTAATAGACGATTGTTAAGACTTCAATTATAAAAGGGTCGTGAACCTATTTTGTTCAAGTATGTTGTGTAGATGGCCATGTAAGACGATAGACTTCCACTTGCTTTTAATGTTTTCATTTTTTGGATTTATAAAAGAAAAGCTTTAAATTTTGCACTATTTGTACATATCTTATGCAATGAATATACTTTGAGGCATGTATGAGACCCCTATGGGGTCAAGTACGCTGTGTCACTTTCGGGATATAGGCTCGGGTCATGACAACAACTCTCTAACAAACTGCAGATGCTCAGACTTGCCCCCAGCTAACTCTAGCAAAACTGCAACTAAAATAAAAAGAGTAAAGTATAAAGGATATCTATTGTCCTCGAAGTAATAGGACACACCACTGATGCTGCTGAACTGATGTATGCACGATATGAATGCTGGGTACCTGGACCTACATCATGAAAGGATGTAGCGTATAGTACACATCAGTTCTTGGAATGTACTGAGCATCCATGATATAGAGTAAAGCTGGATAAAATACATAAATTCAACAAAGCATACTCAATAATGATATAATCTTAATTGAACGTCAATACTGAAAATACTGAAGACTAAACTGAATGCAATGACCAAGTACTAATCATGAAACTAGCATGGTGAGACTAAATACTAAAGCATAACTAAAATCCTGGTCAAATCACTGAAGTCTGACTGTTGGATCTTCTAATACCCTTTATAAAACCACGGGAGCTGAACGTGGAGAGGACCCAATATACCTTGTCAACAGTATAAAGGCATAAATGGCATGATCACTAAATATGATGCCCACATAGGGAACTTATAAACCTACGTGGGTATGTAGTTCTAGGACTATGTGGATAAGCTGAACCCTAGTCCAACTCTGTCTGAGCCTACTCCAAACTGGAATGTGTATAAACAACATATTTGAAAGACTAGATAGCTCAATGTTATTACATGCAAAATTTGAGAATGCAACATTTATAAATTAACAGTGTGACATTCTTAACTGGAACATGTATATCCGTTTAAACTGACCTAGCAAGTGTAATTCATGTACTAAACAAATCTATACAACTAGGATTCTGAATTTCAGGCAACAAACTAAGCAACAATATTGTGAAAACATGATAATATGAGTAAGAAAAGTATAACAGCTAAATCGCAACAATTATCTAATGTTCTAGAAATCCTAGGTGCAAACAACATATAGAGAATCAAGATTATGACTGAATTCTATGGACCTAGTGGATGAAAGGAACACATTATTGAAATCTCACATGCTTGGTGAAGAATTTCATGGTGAACTCTTTCAATTTTTGGGTTGGAACTGAAGGAAACATGTTACGTTCATGGAGAGGGCTTGTTCAACTTTTTTCTCTTCTTTTGCTCTAACTTTCATGAAATTTGGTGAATGAATCACTTAGGGTAAGTTGTAATTAAGTTACTAGGGTTATACTAACAAAACCTATGTATTTTAGGGGTTAAACAGCATATTTTAAGTGTCCAATGCATTGGGGAAAAGACTAAAACGACCCTAACTTAATATATGTCAAAACCAACCATGGCCGTAGTGACAGACCGTCACTAGGATCACGATCTGTCGACTGGGCCGTGGTCTGCTGGACAGTGCCTACTGGTTTTTGGGTGGTCCAACCACGAGCCCTACCACATCCCGTGTGAAGGATCACGACTGTGAAGGTCACCGTGGTTCTACACTTGAGCTGCGTTCTGGTAGCTAAGGATGACAAGCGCGAACCCAGCCCGTCATTAACAACATGACCCATAGAGGTCTTCCTGGTCTGAAGCCGGGGCTTTTTGAGGTCGGTCTATACCCAACGATCCTCCCCATGGCTCATGAGGTGGTCCACGGCCCGTGAGGGGCTCTGTGGTCCACCTCTTATGGGAGTGTGTGAACCACGATGAGGGTGACGGACCGTGGTCCTGATCATAGACCATGAACCCCTCTGTGGTTCACCTTTTTCTAATGTTTTTGTTGCAAAGTCTATGTATGATTTTTGAGATGTTACAATATCTCCCCCTTGGGAACATTCGTTCTTTAATGAAGCCTAAACTAGATGAGTATAGAGGGAAGGAGATGCAATCCCTACCACTAAGTATTAGAACCAAGTTTTTGACTGAACTGAGTTCCAAGAACATGAAAATATACTGAAAAAGCAAGAACAACTGAGGTGACATGATATTCACATTGAATTTATGCCAGAATAAGCTAAGAGACTGGAGAGGAACTATTACCTCAAGCTGAAATGGAGTCTGAAGGAAAGAGATGAGGATACTTGGTCTTCATGGCTGCTTTTGCTTCCCAAGTAGCTCCTTTTACAGACTAACTCCTTGACAAAACCTTTACTGAAGCAACTACTTTATTTCTCAACCTTTGAACCTGACAATAAAGAATTTCAATTGGCTCATATTCGTAAGTTAGACTATCATTCAAAGCCACACTCTCTAATGGGACAATAAATGTCGGATCACCCACACACTTATTCAACAGGGAAATGTGAAAGACTGGATGAACCGCTGCTTGTTCTGCTAGCAACTCTAACTCATAAGCCACATTTCCAACCCTCTTTAGGATTCTGTAAGGACCTACATATCTAGGACTGAGCTTCCCTTTCTTGCCAAATCTCATCACCCCCTTCATAGGTTATACCTTCACGAAAACCCAATCACCAATCTTAAACTTTAAGTCCCTTCTCCTCACGTCTGCATAGGACTTTTGACGACTCTGCGCTGGCTTAAGTCTATATCTAATGAGCTAAAATCTTTCCATAGCCTCATGAACTGAATCTGGTGCAATCAAAGCTGCTTCACATACTTCAAACCAACCAATCAGAGATCTGCATCTACGCTCATATAATGCCTCATAAGGGTCCATCTGGATGATGAAATTGTAACTATTGTTGTAGGGAAACTGTATAAGAGGTAGGTGATCATCCCAACTTCCCGTGAAATCGTTCACGCAAGCTCTAAACATGTCCTCTAAGGTACTTTCTGTTTGACCATTCGTCTGTGGATTAAATGTTGTACTGATATTTACCCAAGTGCCAAGACCTCTCTGGAACGATTTCCATAAATGAGAGGTAAAATGAGGACCTCTATCTGAGATTCTAGACAAAGGAACCCCATGCAATTTGACTATCTCATTAATATAAACCTTGGCATAGTGCTCCACCGAATCTGTAGTCTTGACAGCCAAGAAGTGAACGGACTTAGTAACTCTGTCTACTATCACCCAAATGGAATCATGTTGTCTGCAAGTACGAGGTAAACCTGTAATGAAGTCCATGTTTATAACTTCCCACTTCCATGTAGGAATGTTAATATCTTGAGTCATACTTCCTGGTTTATAATGTTCTACCTTCACTTGTTGACAATTAAGGCACTTAGCCACAAAATCTGCTATGTCCTTCATCATGCCATTCCATCAAAATACTTCCCGTAGATCTTAGTACATCCATGCGATAAATACATGTAGTTATGAGCCTCTGTAAGGATCTTCTCAACTCACCCACATTAGGAACACATAAGCAACCCTGATAACGAAGCACACCATCTCCCCCTTGGGAGAAAACCTCTACTTTCTGCTGATGAACTGCACCTTTCAACCGAAGTAATATAAGATCACTATCTTTGTTTTCCTTATCCTCCACTACCAATGAAGATTCAGATCTATTCTAAACTATCACTTAACCATTTGCCTTGTCGATAAGACCAAGTTCTAAGCGAGCAAGTCGGTGAACATCTTTTTACTAATATCTTCCTTTATTATTGAACATGTGCTACACTCTCCATAGATAATCTGCTAAGAGCATCAGCTACTACATTGTCCTTACCGAGATGATAAAGCACATTCATATCATATTCTTTGAGGAATTCAAGCCATCTCCTCCGACGAAGATTCAACTTTTTCTGGGTGAACACATACTAGAGGCTCTTATGATCTGTGAATACATCAACATGCACACCATACAAGTAGTGTCTCCAAATCAATAGGGAAAATACTACAGTTTCAAGGTCGAGGTCATGAGTCGGGTAGTTCTTCTCATGAACCTTAAGCTATCTAGAAGCATAAGCTATAACCATACCTCGATGGCCGACCCTGGATGCAATACAACAGATAACATAACCATCTGTACCATCTAGTAGAGTCAAGACAGGAGTTGTAGTCAACCTAGGTTTCAATTTCGAGAAATTTTTCTCAGACTCATCTGACCACTTAAACTTAACCTTTTTCTGAGTCAACTTGGTCAATAGGGAAACTATGGATCAAAATCCTTCAACAAATCTCTTTTAATAACTAGCCAAACCTAAGAAACTTCTAATATATGTTGGAGAGGTGGGTTTGGGCCATTGTTTCACTACCTCTATTTTCTAAGAATCCACTAGGATTCCTTCACTAGATACCATATGACCAAGGAAAGAGATAGACTATAACCATAATTCATATTGGCTGAACTGAGTGAATAACAGACGATCTTTGAGAATTTGCAGAACAACCCTCAAATGATTTGCATGCTCCTCCTTATTTCAAGAATAAATCAAGATATCATAATGAAGACAATAACAAATAAGTCCAAATACTATTTGAACACCTTGTTCATTAAGTCCATGAAAGCTGCAGGAGTATTTGTTAGTCCAAAATACATAACTATAAATTCATAATGACCATGTCGAGTTCTGAAGGTTGTCTTTGGAATGTCACTATCTCTTACTCAGAGCTGTTGATAACCAGATTTAAGGTCTATCTTAGAAAAACAACTAGCACCCTGAAGTTGGTTGAAAAAGCCATCAATCCTAGGTATGGGATACTTATTCTTGATGGTGACTTTGTTAAACGGATGATAGTCAACGCACATTCTGAGAGAACCGTCTTTCTTTTTCATGAACATCACTTGTGCACCCCATGGGGAAATACTAGGTCTGATGAAGCCCTTGTCTAGAAGGTCTTTTAACTGTTCTTTCAATATGATAAGATCAGTTGGAGCCATTATCTAATGAGGAATCGAAATGGGCTAGGTATCTGGAAGGATATCTATTCCAAAGTCAATTTCCCTTTTAGTAGGATCTCTAGGAAAAACTACTGGAAACACTTCTAGAAACTATTTACTTCTGGAACTAATTCAACAGTTGGGATTTCGTAGTTTGAATCAGCAACCCGAATAAGATAATAGATATATCCCTTAGAGATCATCTTTATGGCCTTAAGGTAAGAAATGAATCGAACCATAGGCATTGATCAACTACCATTCCATTCTAAGACTGACTCATTTGAAAACAGAACCTGGGAGATCATAGTTCTACAATCGACTGAGGCATAACAGGAATGTACCCAATCCATGTTTAGAATGATATCAAAGTCTACCATTTCTAACTCTACAAGATCTCCTGAGATGACCTTCTGAGAGATTGAGTCCGAGCAATTTATGTATACTCGTCTAGCTATAACTGGATCACCAACTGGAGAAGAGACTGAGAAGGGTTCTAAAAGAATTTCTGGACTAAGACCAAACTTTACTGGTATATAGAGAGTTAAAAAAGAAAGAGTATCCCCTGGATCTAACAATGTATATACGTCTAAGTGAAACACTCGTAACATACCAGTGACCACATCATGAGAATCTTCCTGGTCTTGGCGAGCCTAGAGAGCATACAACCTGTTCTGGCGCTAACCGCCACCTGTACCAGATGAAGTACCCTGCTAAGATAGGCGCTCTTTCCACACCTATAACACAAATCCGAATCCGCTAGACACTTCCCATCAGGTTTCTTACTGCATTCCATACAAGTACGGCTAGACCCTTGGATCACTAGAGCACTATTACCTCCTTGAGGTTTAGGGTTTGAAATCCTATCGTTGTCGACCCTTGGATCACTAGAGCAGCCTTGATTGGAGAATCTTTGTTTGAACCGTTGTCGACCTTGTCCATCGGACTTAGCATTGGAGAAACTACCATCACCGGTTCTAGCTCTTTTCACCTCCCTATTATTTCCTTGGAGTTTATCATCCTCCATTTGTTGGGCATATATCCATAACATGAAGGAGCATTGCCGTATGACATTCTTTTCGTACCACATTGGACACACCCGTCAAATACCTACTCATCATACCCCTTGAATCAGCCACCATAGTCGGGGCATACTTGGACAATTGAGTAAACTTTAGAGAAGAACATTCATATCGCCTTGAAGAAGGTTAATGAATTCTTCCACCTTAGCTTCCCTCATATATAGGGGAAAGAGCCTATCAAGAAACGCCGATTTGAACACTTCCCACACTATTGGACCCGCTCCTACCGGCATATTGTTCTTTTATTGAGTATACCATACTTGGACCACACTTTTCCATTGGTAAGCGGTTAACTCTGCTTTTTCAACCGAGTTCACCCCCATAACATCAATTATTTTATAAAGCATTCCACAAATTCTTGAGGGTCCTCTCCCACTTTGGAACCAAGAAACACGGGAGGATTCATTCTTGCAAAATCCCTCAATCTAGAAGCTATATAATTCATATTTGGGTTGATCGGAGATACCACTTCTCTATTGGCTTGAGCCATCACGACTTGAGACAACATTTGGATAATAGGCCGAAACTCCGCAGGGGTTACATTTTGAACGACATGATCAACCAAAGATTGGTTAACTTGAGGACCTTGATTACCTTAAAGAGCTTCCTCATTCACTTTATCATCATCCATTCTTCTAGCATTAGGCCTTCGTGTATTCATTTCCTCAAGACATAAGAGAAAGGTTAGAATAGGGACTTCATAGAGCTAGACTCTATGCACGACTTAAAAGTAATGAAAGAAGTGAAATTTCTTAACATCTTATAGCCTCACATTCATGAATGTGGCGCGCTTCACAGTCATGAACAAGACTCTACTAGACGTAGCTTATGAGATATCATCCTAGAATCATTTTAAACCTTTTTCATAATTACCAAGGTTGTCATGACCCAAGGGTACCCCCTAGAAGTTACATGGTGTACTTGACACCAAAGGGGTCTTATATAAGCCTTTTAAATATCACAACATAAAGTATTAGAACATTAAGAGAAAAAACACAGTTAAGTCCAAAAAACTTTATAAAGTAAAAACAGAAGTCTAACTTGTCTCAATTAGCCATCTATTACAATTCATGAGTCAAAATAGGGTCATAACCCCAACAACATAATCTGAAATAGAAAGTAATAAAAGAAACTCAAAGTGAAATATCCCATCTTCGAATAATGAGGAATCACCACAAACACAGAGAATAGTCGAATCAAAGGTTGAACTAAATGATCACCTCCTTAAGAACTGGACCCTACACTTGGGAAAGATCTAGGAAGATATGGGTTTGTACAAAAAGTGCACTAAGTATGATGTTCATGCGTAAAATCCTTGAAAACATGCTAAAAGGGACATTTTAGTTGAATGCATGCCATTTACTAGTTTAAAACATCAATTTCAAAGATAATGAAAGACCATAAGTAGTAACCATATTCATTACATAAATACTCACATCATAAGAGACCCATACCATCTGTACCCTCAAAGCATACTTGTGCAATGCATGAATAAGATCCCATAATCCTACCCAAGGTAAGTAAAGCTTATTGAGTATCCATCATTCATAATTCATGTTTTTGTTCATATTCTTGTCATACTGGGAATAAGTCTTAACCGACATAAACCATGTGAGCTTAATAGGGAATCCAGTGTTGCCCATACCAAAATGTGTTGTCCTACTTGCCTAAGGTAAGACCATGATTTGTTAGCTTTTAGGTGGATCCACTAGCTAAATAACCTATGGGGGCTCATAGTTTATGTGATAATGAGATTGTTACTAGAAACTCGCCCTTTCTGACGGAGAAGTTCCCATCTCATGTTATTGCTTCTAGAAACCTGATGAGTCCGAGACTTGGACTCAGGTGGGGCTTTATTTACAATGATTTAGTGTCCTTGAATGCTTGTTTTGTGCCAATAACTGATGTAAAACCCTTGATTTTTAGGTATATAGATTGAGGAATAATGCAAGGACACTAATTTCAAAAAAGGGACAAAGCAAGTTGAAAGAGTGAAGGAAAGAAAGTCTGGTGATCGCCAAGTCCACTTGGCGAGTCGCTGAATGGCTATTTGACCGCCTAAAGTTCTAGTGTGCCAAGCCTTCAAGGATAAAACCAAGTTGGTGAGAGAAATGAGCAGTCGACGAATCACCGAGTGGTTCCGTGATGCAGTGTTGGATCGCCCAAATTTACAGAACTTGAGGATGTTGAAGGCCAACGCAAGAAGGGTGATGGAAATGACCAAAGGACGGATTGCCGAGTTGATTGGCGAGCCCTACTTACTGCGCCAAGTGGCTCTTTGCAGCATATTTTTGGTGACTATAAATACATTTTTGAACATTTAGTTTAGTATCAATTATCAAATTATCAATTTTAGGAATTATTATTATTATTCATATTGAACTGTGAGTATTGAGACAAGTTTTCTCTTGTTTTTCCTATGCTTGGAAGAATTGAAGTTTTTCACTTTTGAGAAATTGGAAGTATATCTTTGAGATTCTTCGACTTGGAGCATTGTAGGGATGAAATTAATCTTTCCCAGTTGATGGAAACTCAATTTGGTAACGATTTTTGTCTTTTTTTTTATGTTTAGCTAAAACCCCAATTCTTAGTGTGTGATTATGTGAATATGGGCTGATTTAGTTTATGTGTATTGCTAATTGTTAGTTTAAATGTTGTTTAGAGGTGAGTTCAATCATTAATTGTGGTATAATTTAAGAATTTTAGTTGCAAATGCAGTTCTACCATTGTGTTTTTGGCTTGCTCAAGAGAGAGATTTTAAAACCAACATTATTGATTGATGGTCTGTGGGTATTAGGTTGTCATGGGTTCAGCTCAAGAGAGTGAATCCTAAACCATTTTCCACACATTCAGCTCGAGAGAGTGAATGGACTAAAGTGCAGACTGTTCTTATTTGCATGCATGTCGATGCTCAAGAGAAATTGACTGGATTCGGGGTAAATTTTTGAGAGAAAGTTTACCTCATCTATAGTCTATCTTACTTAGTAATATCTAGTTATTTTCTAATAGTTGCAATTACTCATTTGTCCATATCAGCCTATAATCGAATCACATCCGAAGAACCCTTCTCATTATTGTTATTCCGTATTGTTTGCTGCTGTTGTAGTTGATAATTAAAACCAAAACCCCCTTATTTGATATTTGTGTCATCCCCTAATTTGAATAATTCTTTTATTCGATAATGTGTATTACTATGACTGATTTGACCATGTTCACACTTTTCTATCTAACCTTAAACACATACCGCTCCCTGTGGGATTTGACCCCAACTCATTTAGTTGGGTTATATACTGACTAGCGATCATTGACACTTAGAATTGGATGAAGCGTCTTTGAAATGTTAAATCAAAATGGCGCCGCTTCCGATAAGTGGTGTTGGTTAAGATTCTTTTGGTTTAGTTGAATTTTGTTCTTTTTAGTGATAGTTAAATCTACTTACTTTTAGTTTTGGTTTGTGTATTGCTGTTTGTAGCAGAGGAAATGAGTGCCAACGGAAGCAATGGTAACCAAGTAGGCCACCAAGATGACAGCGAAAACCTCAACGATGTCAATGAGACAAATATTAATGACCCTCATCTAATGGGTGGAATTGATGCCATTCTCTTGCCTCCGGCTGAAGAGAACGATGTGTTCCATATTAGAACTACCATGTTGCAACTCTTACAATTTAAAGGGTTGTTTGGTGGGTTGGCTCATGAGGATTTCCATGAGCATATCAGAAACTTTGTTGATGTTTGCGGACTGTTCTCCTTCAAGAACATATCCTAAGAGTTGGTCCGGTTATGGTTTTTCCCATTTTCTTTAGTGGGAGAAGCATGTTAATGGTTTGCTGAATTGCCAAAAACTTCACAACTTAGTTGGAAGAGGTTGTCACCGCATTTCAAGTGATATTTTTCCCTCCTTCGAAGATGATGACACTTCAGGACAACATCCAAAGCTTCAAGCGTTTGGAGGGTGAGACAATTCATAAGACTTGGCTACCATTCAAGAAGTTGGTGCTAGAATGCCTAACTCATGGATTTCCCAACAACGTTTTGCTGCAATATTTTTAACGAAGCCTCATTTCGGTGAACAAGGGCGTAGCTAACCAACTTTCTCCGGGAGGTTTCATGCACCAACCTTACATTATAGCATCCCAGCTTTTGGATGGTATGACCACAATTACTTTGGCTTTTTACACCCGCGAAGATCAGCTCTCCCCTCTCACGTTTAAATTGACCAAGGAGTAACTTGAGAAAGATCAAGAGAGGGACCAAAACATGGCCAATATCATGACCCAACTTGACATTTTGTCCAAAAATGTCATGGAAACGGGTTCTAGGAGTGTCAATGCTATGGGTTTTAGGTGTGTTAATCTCGATGAGGCCAAGTTTCAAATTTTGTACAACGAAGAGGTGAACTTCCTAGAAAACCAAGGAGGTGGTTATCATACAAACTACCCTAGGCAGGATCGTAACCAAGTTTGGACCAGGGATGAAGGTTGGAATCATTGTGATAGAGAGTGGAGGGATCGTAATCCACCTGCAAGGAAAAACATGAGGAGAAGGATAGGTATGTTCCTACCCACGAGCGCCAAAAGCCCAAAGATTGTGAGGGTGGCTGGTCGGTGGATATGCTTTCTCGTATTCTCAACAAGGTTGAGGTGTCCGACAAAATCTTGAAAGAGATGAAGTAAGATGTGTGGACCCTAAGCCAGACATTTATCTTTCATTCCATCTCTATCAAGCAGTTGGAGACCCAAATGGGTCAGATATTGTCTCATTTAAACCTGAGACAGCAAGGGGGATTTCCTAGTGACACTATGGCCAACCCCAAGAATGAAGCTTGATTGAGGACTTCTGTCGTGCCACGATATTAACTAAGGCTCGTCTTGGGAGGCAACCCAAGTTTTCATTTGTTTTTGGAATAATCGTGTGTTGATTTTGCAAGTGAAAAAGTGGAATGTGTTCGAAATTTGCAGTTTGGCGAGCAAACATATCCAGTCGGTGACCTGCCGAAGTGGTCGGCGAGCTCAACTTGGACCGCTATTGGAATCAAGAAATTATAAGGTTAGAGTCTATCAAATTTGGCGAGCCCAGGAGCAAATCGGCGTGTCCCAGAATAGGTCGGTGATCGTGACTTTGTCCGCTGTTCGAACCCCCACATTAACTGGAGGTCCTATATAACTCGGCGAGGTAAGTGCCTACTTTGTGTGTCACCAAGTGGGTCGGCAAGTAAAAATAATATCGTCGAAAGTGCGACAAGTAAATGGTTTTAAAAACCAAAGGTTCAAAAGATCAAAATCTTGCACATTCCCTCACTTTTTAATTTCCCAAAATCACACCCGCACTATATTTTCCCATATTTTCATGTTTTTACCGCTTCCTAGTCATTGATTGTGTGGTCGGAGTTGGAATTATTTGCCGCCTAGCTTTCCAAACTAATTATTCGGCATTAAAGGTTGGTTTTCCGAACCCTAAACTTGTATTTAGCAATTTTACTCATTTGAAATTATTTTTATCTTAGTGATATGTATTAGGCCTCTCTAATCTAAAAATGTGTGCTTGTTTTGAATTTGATTATCATGCCTAAAATGCCTATATTGTTGATCGAAATCTTGTTGGGTTGTATTTTTTTGTTGTGTGGTCTAGTCGGGTGTATTTTGAGCAACCCATATTTGTTACAAATGACGTGCTTTGCCCGATGATGGAGCGGTTGACGACATTCTAAAGGGCTAAAGTCATCAATGGCCAAATTTGGCCAAACCGGGTGAAGTTTGAGTATCCCGGGGGCATGGCTCTTAGTCTAATTGAGTTTGTCTATGTTTTGATTTTGTTTTCGAGAGGTGCGGGATTAAATTTGGAAGTCAGGGTTGAAAGTAGGCATGTGGGCAGTTTGGCGAGCAGAGTCGAGCTCGCTGAACCACTCAACGGTTCACCGAATCCCCCTTGATCGCGTTTAATTTGAAGCAATTGTTAGTTTTGGTTCTGTAAGTTTTGGTAAGAAGCCTGAGTTCACAAAGTGCACACGGCGACTCACCGAAAGTCTTTTTTTATCACCCTTTTTGTGCCCGTACCCCTTAAGATACACTGTAACTTTCGGCGGGCTACTCTGTACTCGCCAAATGTTGTCGGCGATTTGCTGAAAGACCCTTCCCATCGCCGACATGCTAATTTTTCTAAATTTTTTTGTGCCAATCCCTTCGGCGAGCCCTATCTTGCTCGCGAAAGTGATTTGGTGACTCGCCAACCTCTTCGGCGAGTCATCTGCAACCGTTTTTCTGCCACTTTTCTTGAAATGAATTTAATTCCTTTTTATGTTTTTGTAGATATGTCTAGAACCAACCTCTACATGCTGCCCCGTAAACGAGCATGGGGCATAGTGATAAATGAAGGGGGAGACAATCCTCCTAAAAAGGGAAGGACTGAGCCTCCAAAGAGAGGCAAGGGCAAGGGCAAGGGCAAGAGGCCCGTGAATGAGGTTACGGAGAACAACTCCAACGGCGAGGGAGAGTCTGTTGACTCCCAAGATACATTATATGAGTCAGATGATGACCAGCCACTACAGTCCAGGCGAGCGGAGATCCATTCTAGGTCTCGTCCTGACGCATCGAGAACTCCAGCAGCCACCTCTCCTGCAGCAGGTACAGTGCCAGCTCCAACACTGATTGTGGCCCCAGTGCCACTAGTACAGGTTCCTCCTCCTTCTCTACTCAACAAATTAAAAATCAAAATATTGAGGACTATTCTGGACGAGAAGTTGTTGTCCATAGAGGGCTTAGAGGGCAAGTACCCTCTATTATTGGACACACTTAGGTGGCATAGATTTGATATCTTCACCAGGCCCCGAGGCCCATATATCCCCACCTGGGTCCGTGAGTTATATTCTGCTTATGGTGATTTGGTTCCTCAGGGGAAAAAGAAAGCCAGTACCTTTAGAATGGTGAAGTCGGTCATGGTCCAAGGAAATAAAGTTGGGTGTTGCAGCGATTACATAAATGTTGTGTTTGAGAGAACCACAGCGTTCGAGCATGACTATGAGGGCCTGGCGACAGCTCAGTCCCTAGATGACCTAAAGGGTTTGCTTGCCCTTCTTATTTCAAAACCACTCCGTGGTTGATTGAGGCGAGAGTCCAAATAGAGAACAAGGATCTGAATATTTTTGCACGATACTAGTTTGGGTTAATCAACAGCTCAATTATGACTTTACAGAATGAGTCCATTCTCCGCCACACAAAAATAGCTTTTCTATGGTCGATCATAGGAAAGAAGCGGCTCAACTTGGGATTGATTATTGAGCAGCATATGGACATGAGGGCCAAGCAACATCAGACATCCCTTCCATTCCCGATTTTGATTAGGGATCTGTGCCGACGTGCTGGAGTTTCTAGTGATTAGACGACAATTTTGAGGTCACTGCTACATCCTCCACTGATATCCAGCGTAGAAAGGCCAAGTACTCTCGGGAGGAGGCAGATAGAAAGAGAGCGGCTCCAGTGGACGCATCCTTGGAGATTGATGTAGAGACAATTCCTTCAGAGGCACCTTTGCCTACTCTAGCCTCCGGGCCTTCAAGTACACCTTCTCCCACTTCTTCCTCCTAAACTCCTAGTACTTCTGTCACTTCCCAGTCCGCCAGGATTACTCAGGCTATTATCCTGAAGATGGGGCACTTTGCCCATTCGACAGATGTTAGGGCTACCCAGTTGGAGGTTGAGGTACCCTAGATGATCGAGAGGGCCATCCTTGCTGCATTGACATCACTTCAGATTTCTATTGATGATTTGATGGTGAGAGTCGTGACTTGTGAGTGTCAACAGGTGGAGTCTTCTGAAGTGACGAATTTAAAAGCCGAGGTGGAAAATCTGAGAAAGGATGTGGACTACTTGAAGTCCACTGATATTACTTCATTATTGGAGGTAGCAGATGGTGTGGATACCCCAGCTTGTTTTGAGATTCCTCCGGTCACCACCGGAGATGTGTCGATGGATGATGTGGCAGCTGATGTATCGGAGGCAGAGATCGACGAGGAGCAGATTGAGGTGTAAGAGGAGATCATCTATAGAGACCTGCCAGATGTGGAGGAGATGATTCTATAGTCAGTGATTCACACATCGCAGATAGAGACGTCCATGGAAGGCCCTAGTGGTTCGGGTGTTGTTGCTGCTACACCGGGCACTGATGCCCAAACAGATGCAACGACTGTTTAGAGAGGACCACTCTTTACCTCCCTCTCTGTCATTTCTATAGATTTTTAGTGTTTTAACTCCATTGGAGGACAAATAGCTTTTTATTTGTGGTGGGTGAAGTGTTTCCATACCTACGTCTTGTGATTATTGTTTTTGTGCTGTAAATTGTGTTTTGGCACTGTTTTGTGGATATTTAAGCATGTGGCTCGTTGTTTTAATTGCAAATGGTTTTTGGACCCTTCCAAAAAAAAATTCCACCACTTGTGTAATTAATTGTGGTTATTATCCTACCCATGACATTGACTTAGCGGTGGTTGTGTTTGCCTTAAAAATATAGAGGCATTATTTGTATGGGGTCCATGTGGATGTATACACCGATCATAAAAGCCTACAATATGTGTTTAGTAAAAATGACTTGAATGGTTGCCTTAGAAGGTGGCTAGAGCTCTGAAAGGATTATGATATGAGTGTCCTTTATCACCCCAACAAAGCTAATGTGGTAGCGGATGCTCTTAGTAGATTGTCCATTGGTAATGTGGCACATGTAGAGGATGAAAAATAGAATTGGTTGGTGATATGCATAGGTTCGCACGACTAGGTGTTCAACTAGTGGATTCTACCAAGGGTGGTGTCATGGTTCATAATGGGTCTGAATCGTCCTTTGTGATGGATGGGAATTCTAAGAAAGTCCTTGATCCTATTTTGGTAGAAATGAAAGAGGCGGTACTTAAGAAATCTGTTGAGGCTTTCTCCCAAGGGGGAGATGGTGTTCTTTGTTACCAAGATTGATTATGTGTTCCAGATGATGATAATCTAAGGGGACAAATTTTAGAGGAAGCTCATAGTTCCCGATATTTTATTCACCCGAGAGCTACCAAGATGTACCATGATCTATGGGAAGTCTATTGGTGGAATGGGATGAAGAAAGACATTGCGGGATTTGTAGCCAAATGTCCTAATTGTCAACAAGTTAAGGTTGAGCATCAAAGGCCGGGAGACTTATCCCAAGATATAGGTATTCCCACTTGGATGTGGGAAGAGGTGAACATGGATTTTATTGTGGGTTTGCCTCGCACACGAAGGCAACATGATTCTATTTGGCTCATTATAGATTAGATGACAAAATCAGCACACTTTTTCCCGTCAAGGTTTCTTTTTTGGCGGAAGACTATGCCAAGTTATATATAAGAGAGATAGTGATATTCCATGGGGTTCCTTATCTATTATTTTTGTTCGGGGTACTCAATTTACTTCTCACTTTTGGAAGTCATTCTAAAATGGTCTTGGCATTAAGGTTAATCATAGTACATATTTTCATCCCCAAACTGATAGGCAAGCAGAGAGTACCATTCAAACATTGGAAGATATGTTAAGGGCATGTGTAATAGACTTCAAAGGTAATTGGGATGACGACTTTTCATTAATAGAGTTTTCCTACAATAATAGCTATCACTCAAGTATCAGTATGGCTCCCTTTGAAGCCTTGTATGGTAGGAGATGTAGGTCTCCGGTTGGTTGGTTTGAGGTAGGTGAAATTGCACTAATTGGTCCCGAATTGGTTTATGAAGCTATTGAGAAGGTCTGATTCATTAGAGAGAAGTTGAGAACGGCTCAAAGTAGAAAAAAAGTCTTATGTGGATTTGAGAAGAAGGGACCTAGAATTTGAGGTTAATGATTGGGTCTATTTAAAAATCTCACTCATGAAGGGTGTGATGAGATTTGGCAAAGAAAGGGAAACTAAGTCCCTGGTATGTAGGCGTATATCAAATTATGAAACGAGTTGGTAAAGTTTCCTATGAGATAGATTTGCCAAATGAGTTGGCTCTGGTGCATTCGGTGTTTCATGTCTCCATGCTTAAGAAGTGTATTGGAGATCCGCTATCAATTATCCCCTTAGAAGGGTTGGAGGTTGACGAGAGTCTTTCATAAGAAGAGTGATGAGTCCACAAATTGGACTTATTTAAGGCTATTTTTTAATATAAATTGTGTCCTCAAATGCTTGTTTTATCTCAATATCTGATGAAAACCCTTATAATATTCTTTTATTAAGTGTCTTAATCTTATACCATTTTTCGGGGTTACGAAATTCATGGTAAAATGTAATAATATTTATTGTAGTATTTTTTCGATAGTTGTTTTAATCTGAATATTTCATTAATATTATTTATAATATATTCTAGATATAACATATCTTGGGTTCTTCGGTACATATATAAATTTTCCTCCATTAATTGTTCTTCTAGTTTTATATTTTTCATAGATTCTATCCAGTATTGTAAATATTCGTAGTTCATTTTAATCTGAATTTATTTCTAAATCGTACCATTCTATTCTTTCATTATCTAAATATAGATCTTGTAATTCTATTTCATACCATTCTTGATGGTATTTTGGCCTTACCTTTACTGTATTTGCAATCTATGATATGTTCTCTTTGACTTACTACATAATATTCTTCTTTTTGTCATTTAAACCAGTTTCTTATTGTTGATATTTCGAATATTTTTGCTATGCTTAGGTCTAGTTCTTTTTCTTTTATTTGTTCAAATATATTATTATCAAATATTATTTTTTGTTCTGAAGATTCTTCGTCTTGATGTTTTTCTTTATTTATTATTTGTATATCTTTTTCAGTCATTCGTTATATTATAGAATTCATTATCTGATTCTGTTTCTATATCGTTATCCATTTCTTTTTCTGATATTTCATATATGCTATCTTCACTTTCTAATTCATAA
>JAJOOR010028195.1:0-21551 GCA_036250505.1 Solanum acaule | reverse complement strand
GACAGATTTTACGAAAATGGGCATAACTTCTTTGTCCGAACTCCGAATGAGGTGAAACGAAGTGCGTTAGGTAGCTAACTCAAAGGGCTTTCCATGGATATGTTATTGGCCACCCAATTATTTGTGTGCTAGGAGATATGACCCTCCAAAGTTGACCCTTGAAAAAGGCTTCACTTGGAAATTTCGGATTTTGATACGGTTGCTCTAAAATTTGGGTTAGACCCATTTCCCACTCAATTTGACCCCCTAAACATGAATATGAAGTCAGATTTTTGAAAAATGAAATGGATTTTTTTATATATCGCTAAACAAGTTTCCGGTAACTTCCGTAGCACATTTTAAAGAACTTTTTGGGTCATTTCACAACTAACCTTGGCTTTACTCAACTCCTGAATAACTTTACTCAATATAAAGCAATAAACATATGCAATATATCAAAATCTTGTAAAACAGTGGAAAACAACTTAGTTCGTTAAAGAAAATGCAATAACAAATTCAACTTTACTCATATAATAAAGCAATATAGTTTTTGTGGGTGTTTCTCTAACCGACAACCACCACTATAAGCTTATGTGGTGATACAACGTCTTGCTCACGCTGCCAGAACTATCCTATACTTTGCCGTCATATAGAACGCTTAACTAAGTGGATCCACTAGTCTATGCTAAAAGGATCTTAAGGAGTCATCTAAAAAGTATGATCCTTTACTACCCATGATGGCTACATGGTTTATGGAGATTTGAGTTAATATGAACTCGCATCCCCATATCGGTGCTAAATACTATTCCCAAAATATACTTAGCACATATGTTTTTAAAACAAACTTCATTCTTTGGTTTGAGATAATTACTCAAAACTTATCTTAAAAGCTCTCTTGGAATCGATGTTCCCTTTCTTGTTCAAATGTGAAAACATTTTAAAATTTTGGGAATATTTAGTTCCCTTATAACTTTTGGAGAAATGAACTCAACTCTTTACTCTTTGCTTAACTTAAAACTTAAGTGTTAGAACAAAGTTAAAACGTTTGTGGAAGACTTTTGAAAAACTTTAATGAACTTCTCTTGACTTGCTTCTTAACTTCTAAAATTGACTCTTAACTCTCCTTGAATTGAATTATGGATTCAAGGATTGTGATAGGAAAGATCTCATGATGTTTATGAGTGATTTTAGATAGCTAAACATGAGAAAAGATAAAAAAAATCACCGTATGAGGTTAGGTCCGCGTAGATGTATTTAAATTTTTGTCGCGAAAATACTTTTTTAGGCAGAATGGTCCATGACCGCTCCGCTCCGCGAAGGCATTTTTCCCAAATCCGGGGAGCAGGTCCGCGACGCGGAGCCAGTGCCCATGTTTTCCCGAGTAAATTTCTTCTTCGTTTTCTAGCCCCAATTCGCCCAAACTCGGTTCTTTTTCCCAAATTCTTTTTAGATACATATACCCAGAAAATGTACCTAAGAACCTAAATCCAACCAACTCAATAATTTTACGTAACGATCTCAGAAATTTCTCAATTTTAGCCCAACTCAAGAACATTATCAAATTCAAGAATATATATCAAAAATTTCAACTTTCAAACTCTTTTAGTACGAATTCACGCTGAAATAAACATTTTTGGCACGTGGGTGAAAGAACCCAACGTTATGAAAGCCTCACATAGCTTGTAGGATTAAATCCTTGGCGAAATCCACACGAAAATCTCCAAGAAATCGATGAACTTTGAACTTTTCTTCTCCTTTTTCCTCTTTTCACTCTTCTCCAAGCCCTAGCGTGAGTTTTAACTTTTCTAAAATCTAATTACCAAAAATGAAATAAAACAATTGGGCAAGGAAAAGAATAAAATACCCTTCCAAAATTCGGACTAGACTTTCCTTATTCAAACAATCTAACTTCCAAAAGACATATCTCATTCATACAAACTCGAAATCGCGCAAACTCGGTGGAGTTGGAAAGATTATTCCAAGATCTTTCCTAGGATATTTGGAACACACCTAAATCCTCCTTAGCTAGGAGTAATGGTCGTTTGAAGTTGACTAAAACTCATCCTTAACTTAAACAAATTTCTAGATTTTCATTATTTCCTAATATCACTATTTCCAATTCTTGACTTCTTCCTAGTTATTTCTATTTGCGAGATGTTACAATATCTCTCCCTTGGAAACATTCGTCCTCGGATGAGATTACTCTACTAGGCTAAGGGTGTAACATCTAACATTCAGCTCAACACCCAACAAGAAATGCAATTATAACATGCTAACTTATAAATGAAAGAGTATTAAGAGGAGATTAGTACCTTGATCTGGAATGTCTCCAGTTTCAAAGAGATGTGGACATCTCTTCTTCATATCTTCCTCAGCTTTCCAAGTAGCTTACTCAACAAATTGGTTCCTCCAAAAGACTTTGACTGATGCTACTTCCTTAGTTCTCAACTTGCGAACTTGGCGATCTAGAATCTGAACCAGAATCACTTCATAAGATAAGCTATCCTTGATCCCAATATCTACAGTTGGTATGATAAGTGAAGGATCTCCCATGCACTTCTTCAACATGGAAACATGAAATACCGGATGAACCGCTGCTAATTCTTGTGGTAGCTCTAACTCATAAGCTACTTTGCCAATCCTCTTGGATATTCTGTAAGGGCCAATATACTGGGGACTAAACTTCCCCTTCTTACCAAATCGTATAACGCCCTTCATGGGTGAAACTTTCAAATACACCCAATCATCTACTTCAAACTCTAACTCCCTTCTCATAACATCAGTGTATGATTTTTGACGACTCTGCGCCGTTTTCAACCTCTCTTGAATCACTTTTACCTTTTCCATAGCTTGATGAACCAAGTATGGCCCTATCAACCCAGCTTTGCCAACTTCAAGCCATCCAATAGGAGATCTGCATCTTGTCCTATAAAGAGCCTCATAAGGAGCCATCTGGATGCTGGAGTGGTAACTATTGTTGTAAGCAAACTTAATAAGAGGTAGGTGATCATCCCAATTACATTTGAAATCAATCACACAAGCCCTCAACATATCCTCTAAGGTCTGAATAGTGCGCTCTTCTTGACCATCTAGCAGAGGATGAAAAACAATACTCAAGTTCACCTTTGAACCCAAGCCTTTCTGGAATGACTTCCAAAACTATGCAGTAAATTGAGCACCCCTATATAATATAATCGAAACAGGGACTCCATGAAGTCTTACCACCTCCTGAATATATAACCTGGCATAATCTTTTGCTGAATTGGTAGTATTTACCGGCAAAAAGTGGGCTGATTTGGTATTCGATCAACAATCACCCATATATAATCATGCTGCCTGCGAGACCTTGGCAAACCTGTGATGAAATCCATGGTATCATCTCCCACTCCTATCCCAAAAGTTCTATATTTTGAGCCAAACCATCGGGCCTTTGATGCTCCACTTTAACTTGTTGGCAATTCGAACACTTAGCAACAAACTCTGCAATGCCCTTCTTCATGCTACTCCACTAATAAACTTCTCTCAAATCACGATACATCTTTGTGGAACCCGGATGAATGGAATATCTGGAGCTATGAGCTTCCTCCATGATCCTCTCTTGGAGTCCATCCATCATTGGTACACACAATCTACCTTGATATCTCAAAACGGTATATCCCCCTAGTTCAAAAGCTAATACTTTTTGCTTATGAACATTTGTCTTCAATTCAAGAAAAATAGGATCTTGGTCTTGCTTTTCTTTCACTTCTGACACTAATGATGATTCAGCCCAATTCATCACCACTACTCCTTCTTCTGTGGTATGTATTAGTCGGACCCCCAATCGTGTAAGTCTATGCACATATTTTGCTAGCTCTCTCTTTTCTTCCTCAACATGGGTGGTACTACCCATAGACAACCTTCTTAAAGCATCAGCTACAACATTAGCCTTACCTGGGTGATAAAGAATACTCATGTCATAATCCTTGAGTAATTCCAACCACCTCCTTTGTCTGAGGTTAGGCTCTTTCTGAGTAAACACATACTGAAGACTCTTGTGATCGGTGAACACCATCCACGTGAAAACCATAAAGATAATGGTACCATATTTTCAACGAAAAAACTACAGCAGCCAACTCTAAATCATGAGTTAGGTAATTCTTCTCATGAACTTTCAACTGTCTGGAGGCATAAGGTATACCTTTGCCATTCTACATTAACACGCAACCCAAACCAACTCTAGATGCATCGCAGTACACCACAAAATCTTGAGTACCCTCTAGTAAAGTTAACACAAAGGCAGTAGTCAACCACTTTTTCAATTCCTGAAAGCTTTTCTCACAAGCTTCAGACCATTGAAACATCACTGTTTTTTGAGTCAACTTGGTCAAAAGAGGCGAAATGGATGAGAACCCCTCTACAAACTTTCTATAATAGCTAGCCAAACCCAAGAAACTCCTAATATCAGTTGGAGATGTGGGTCTAGGCCAATTTTGCACTGCCTCTATCTTTTGGGTATCAACTCTAATTCCGTCACCGGAAACTATGTGGCCCAAGAACGCCACAGACTCAAGACAAAACTCACATATAGAGAACTTAGCATATAACTCCTTATCCTTCAAAGTCTGAAGAACTATTCTGAGATGGCTAGCATGATCTTTTTCATTCCTTGAATAAATTAGTATGTCATCAATGAAGACGATAACAAACATATCTAAATAAGGTTTCAAAACTCTATTCATAAGGTCCATGAATGCTGCAGGTGCATTATTTAAACCGAACGACATGACTAGAAACTCATAATGACCATAATAGTTCCTGAATGCTGTCTTGGGAATATCACATTCCCTTACTTTCAACTGATGGTAGCCAAATCTGAGGTCTATTTTCAAAAAACAAGAAGCACCCTAAAGTTGATCGAAAAGATCATCAATTCTCGGAAGAGGATACTTGTTCTTGATGGTAACTTTGTTCAACTGACGGTAATCTATACACTTCCTAAGGGAACCATTTTCTTTCTCACAAATAAGACCGGAGCTCCCCAAGGTGGGACACATGGTCGAATAAAGCCTTTATCAAGGAGATCTTTCAACTGCTCTTTTAACTTTGTCAACTCTGCTGGTGCCATTCTATATGGCAGAATAGAGATAGGACGGGTATCTGGAGGAACATTTATACCGAAGTCAATCTCTCTCTCAGGAGGGACTCTAGGTAGATCAGCTGGAAAAACTTTTAGAAACTCTTTTACTATAGGAACTGACTGAATAAGAGGTATCTCAACACTAGAGTCATTAACTTGGACTAAGTGATAGACACACCCCTTGGAAACAAACTTTCTTGCCTTAAGGTACGAAATGAAACGACCCTTAGGCACTGCAGAACTACTTTTCCACTCTAAGATTGGTTCATTAAGAATTTGGAACTTGACAACTCGAGTTCTACAATCAATGGAAACATAACAGGCATGAAGCCAGTTCATACTTAAATGACATCAAAATCTACCATGTCTAACTCAATTAAATCAGCCATGGTGTCTTTGTGATTGATGGAAATGACACAATCATGATATACTTGCTCAGCTAGAATAGACTCCCCAACAGGTGTAGTAACACAAAAGGGTTCAAAGAGTTTCTCAGGAATAACATCAAACTTATTTGCAGCATAAGGGGTTACAAAAGATAAACTTGCTCATGGGTCTAGCAAAGCATAAACATCAAAAGTAAAGACTTTGATCATACCAGTGACAACATCTGGAGAGTTCTCTTGCTATTGGTGACTAGTGATCGCATAAAGGTGGTTTGCTTCTCTGCTAGTACCGGATGTAGCTCCTCTAGGTGCAGCCCTGTCTGGTGGTGCAACTGATGAAGATTGGGCTCTATTGCCCTGATTTCCACTACTTTGCCTGTTCCTAGGGCACTCTTTCATGAAGTGACCCTTTTGTCCACACTTGAAACAACCTGACTGGCCATCACGACACTTACCTGGGTGGGTTCTACCACACCTAGCACATACAGGAGCCCAGTTACCCCCTTGTGCCACACTACCCTGAGACTGTGCAGGTTTAGCTCTGAAGTTCTGTGAATTCTGACCATTATACTCACCTTTGTTTCTGGATGCAGGTGCACTAGCAGATGATAGAGCTGGTCCCTTTTGCTTTTGCTGAAAGAATGAATGGTTCACATTACTTTTCTTATGTCCAGAATCATTCCCCGTCTTAGCCTTCTTGTTTCTAAACTCCTCCCTATCCCTCAGCTTCTTTTCTTCAACCTGCTGCACATAGACCATCAACCTTGATATATCCATGTCCCCAATTAGCATCGCTGCCCTGCCCTACTTTCTTGATAGACAGGACAACCCAACAACAAACAAATTCATTCTACTCCTCATAACCGCAACCATCTTTGGAGCATAATGGGATAGTTGGGT
This sequence comes from Solanum acaule, assembly GCA_036250505.1. NCBI lineage: Eukaryota > Viridiplantae > Streptophyta > Magnoliopsida > Solanales > Solanaceae > Solanum > Solanum acaule. The sequence continues at coordinate 15,167 of JAJOOR010028195.1, read as the reverse complement.
AAACTTCAACCCATACTCATGAACACTCAAGGAATCCTGCTTAAGGGTATGAAATTCTCGTACCTTAGCCTCTTTCTATTCTCGGGGAAAGAAACGCCCCAAGAAGGCCTCCTGAAAACATACCCTATCCTCATCTCTACCCTCTTTCCACTGGTTAAACCAAATTCTAGCAACATTCTTCAGTTGATATGCAACTAGTTCAACTCTCTCAAATACCTTTTTTAGTTCCTCAACCAAACTCTTTGGATCCTCAGTAGTGCTTGAACCCATGAAACTTGAAGGATTAATCCTCAAGAACTCTCGGATCCTCAAAGTATCAGTCACTTCCTGTCTAGCTCCTCTTTGTTGCCCAACTTGGTTGGTCCCAACTTGGCTGAACATCCAGATAGCCTCACGGAACTCAACATTGGTAACCTCTCCTTAGGGTTGCACTTTAGCTGCATTGGGTAGCCCTTGCTCCTCAATATTCCTCCTAGTAGGATGACCTCTGACAGCTCTTCGTGGAGGCATGATTATCTGAAAACATGTGCAAGCACGAATTAGAAAGAATCTTTTCAGAGATCAAACTCTAACGCACGAAATGAGTGTGAAAGAAGTGAGATAATTTTCCTAAGTGTTGCAGCCTCCTAATTATAGATGTGGTGCGCTTCACACCGATAACTAGGACTCTACAAACACGACTTCATAGACTCCCTAGGACTCTTGAACTTTGTGCTCTGATACTAAGTTTGTCACTCCCCAGGCATACACCCCAGACGTGGCTAGCACTTGAGAACCATTGTTGGCCCCAGGCGAACCCTTGGCCTGGCTTACTTACTCAGCGGAAGACTCTAAGCATTATTACAATGATCAAATGCACTTACTCAATTGGCTAATAAAATAACTTAGAATGTTTAAAAGTCAACATTCAACTTGGCCAAAATGACAACTCAAGTCTTAAAATATGAAACGATAATGTAAAGACAACTGAACTACTAACTGTCTTTGAAGCCTCTAAAACAAAGAAGGATGTCGGGATAGGACCCCCGATCATCCTAACGATTGAAAACTAGAAAGCAAATTATAAAAGAGTCCTCCGGAATGCAAGGAGGCACCAACTAACTCTGAGTGCTCAACCTGATCAACGAGGTGCTGGATACTGATCCTGGTTACCTGCGTCTGCATCATAAGACGATGCAGGCCAACTGGCATCAGTACATTGAATGTACAAATATGCGAGTTGGAATGCTAAGTACAACTTAAACTAGAAAATGATCTGAAAGGAACACTTACCTTGGCTTTACTCAACTCCTGAGAAACTTAACTCAATATAAAGCAATAAACATATACAATATATATATAAACTTGTAAAACAGTGGAAAATAACTTAGTCCGTTAAAGAAAATTCAATAACAAACTCAACTTTACTCATATAATAAAGTAATATAATTTATGTGGGAGTTTCTCTAACCGACAACCACCACTATGAGCCTAAGTGGTGATACAACGTCTTCCCACGCTGCTAGAACTATCCTATACTTTGCCGTCATATAGAACGCTTAACTAAGTGGATCCACTAGTCTATGCTAAAAGTATCTTAAGGACGCAGCTAAAATGTATGATTCTTTACTACCCATGATGGCTACATTGTTTATGGAGACTTGAGTTAATATGAACTCGCATCCCCATATCAGTGCTCAATACTACTCCCAAAATATACTTAGCTCAGATGTTTTTAAAACAAACTTCTTTCTTTGGTTTGAGATAATTACTCAAAACTTAGCATAAAAGCTCTCTTGGAATCGATGTTCCCTTTCTTGTTCAAATGTGATAACATTTTAAACTCTTGGGAATACTTAGTTCCCTTATAACTTTTGGAGAAATGAACTCAACTCTTTACTCTTTGCTTAATTTAAAACTTAAGTCTTAGAACAAAGTTAAAACGTTTGTAAAAGACTTTTGAAAAACTTTAATGAACTTCTCTTGACTTGCTTGTTAACTTCTAAACTTGACTCTTCACTCTCCTTGAACTGAATTATGGATTCAAGGATTGTGATAGGAATGATCTCATTATCTTTAAGAGTGTTTTTAGATAGCTAAACATGAGAAAAGATGAAAAAATCAATGTCTGAGGTTAGGTCCGCGACGTGGAGATGTATTTCAATTTTGGTCGCAAAAATACTTTTTGAGGAAGAACAGTCCGTGACTGCTCCACAATGCGAAGGCATTTTTCCCAAATCTGGGGAGCAGGTCCACGACGCGGAGCTAGTGCCCAAATTTGCCCAACTAAATTTCTTCTTCGTTTTCCAGCCCCAATTTTCCCAAAATCGGTTCTTTTTTCCAAATTATTTTTAGATACAGATACCCAACAAATATACCTAAGAACCTAACTCCAACCAACTCAATAATTTGACATAACGATCTCAGAAACTTCTCAATTTTAGCCCAACTCAAGAACATTATCAAATTCGAGAATAGATATCAAGAACATCAACTTTCAAACTCTTTTAGGATGAATTCATGCTGAAATAAACATGTTTGACACATGGGTGAACGAGCCCAACGTTATGAAAGCCTTACATACCTTGTAGGATTAAATCCTTGGCGAAATCCACACGAAAATCTCCATGAAATTGACGAACTTTGAGCTTTTCTTCTGCTTCCTCCTTTTTTCTCTTTTCTCCAAGCCCTAGCGTGAACTTCAACTTTTATAAACTGGTATAATTCTGATTAGACCCTAACTTAATTAGAAAAAATGAAATAAAATAATTGGGCAAGGGAAAGACTAAAATACCCTTCCAAAATTCGGACTAGACTTTCCTTATCTAAACATCCCAACTTCCAAAGGGCATATCTCACTCATACGAACTCAGAATCGCTCAAACTTGGCAGCATTGAAAAGATTATTTCAAGATCTTTCTTACGATATCTGGAAAAAGACATAACTCCTCCTGATCTAGGAGTTATGGTTGTTTGAAGTTGACTAAAATTCATCCTTAACTTAAACAAATTTCCAGATTTTCATTATTTCCTAAATTCACTATTTTCAATTCTTGACTTCTTCCTAGTTATTTCAATTTGCGAGATGTTACACTCCGTGAGTGGCCTTCGTCAGCTTTTAAGTTAGGGTCATTTAAGTCTTTTTCCTATGTGTTGGGGCCCTTAAAATACGTCATTTAATGCCTAAACTATGTCGTTTTACTCAGTGTAAGCCTACTAACTTAGTCAGACTTACCCAGAACCCTCATTCTCTAAAATTCACCAGATCTTAGAGCGAAAAAAAGGAAAAATAATCGACCAACCCCTCAAGAACATGCAACATGTTTTCTTCTGTTCTAGCCTCGAAATTGAAGGATATCTCCATATATTTCTTCACCAGGTATGTGAGATTTCACTAGTTGGTTCCTTTCATCCACTAGGTCCATATAATTTAGTTTGATTTTGATTCGCTATATCTTGTTTAGACCTAGGGTTTCTAAAACCTTTGATATTGGTTGCTATTTTGCTCTTATAGTATTCTTAACCAGATTATCATGTTTTCGTGAAATTGTTGCTTAGTTCCTTACATAAAACTCAGAACCCTAGTTGTGTAGATTCTCTTAGTTCATGAATTACACTTGCTAGGTCAGTTAAACAGATATACATGCTCCAGTTTTGAATGTTTCATTGTCAGTACCCAAATGTTGCATTCTCAGATTTGCATGTCAGAATATTGAGCTGTCCAGAATTTCACTTATGTTGTGTCATACACATTTCCTGTTGGGAGTAGGCTTAGCACCAAGTTGGACTAGGGTTCAGCGTACCCTTATAGTTCCAGAATTACGTTCCCCCGTAGGTTTATAAGTCCCCTCTGTTAGGCATCAAATTTAGTGATCACGCCAGTCATGCATTTATACACCTAGCAAGGTATATTGGGTCCTCTCGATGGGACGTATACATCGTACTCCACGTTTAGCTCACGTGGTTTTTTGTCGGTTATTAGTATTTCCCAAAGTCAGACTGTAGTGAATTGACCAGGTTTTCAGTTATACCTCAGTATTCAGTCTCAACATGTTTGTTCATGATTAGTACTTGGTCATTGCATTTAGCTCAGTATTTCAGTCATGTTTCAATATGTATTCTCTTGTTCAGATTATAACATTACTTAGTTGTGCTTTGTTCAGTTTATGTATTTATTCAGTTCTATTCTATATCTTGCATGCTCTTTATATTCCAAGTACTGATGCATACTCTGCGCTACATCCTTTCGTGATGTAGGTTCAAGTACTCAGTATTCAGATCACGCTATAACGACTCAAAAAATTATAGGTTGAACTAAAGCCTTAACTTTTGGGTTAGTATGACTTTAAGTTGATGTCTAGGTTGTTTTAGAACTAAATGGAGTAAGGTAGAATCCTAGGGTGCAAGCAAGGGCCTAAGCTAGAAAGAGAGAGTGAAAGAAACCTTGTTCTTTGATGGACCTTTTGGCGATGGGACTACTTGATCGCCCAAGTGACTTGGCGATGCGCCAAAGAGCACTTGGGGTCGCCTAGTGGGCTATCCCCTTGGCCTAGGTTCTGGAACAAAAGGCGAGTGAAGTCGTAGCTAGCCTCCCAGGTTGGCGAATCACCCATTGGTCCTCTAGATCACCTAGTGAACTGCCCATTTAGTGAGGCGAGCCAAGGGTCCACTTGGCGAGTCGCCTAGTGCCCTTGGCGAACCATGAGGGTCAAAGGGCAAGGTAAGTCGGGTAGGGTGTGGATTTTTAAGTTAAAACTTTGTGGGTTCTTAGGTCTTTCCCAAAGTTGAGTCCACATTATTTTATTCCTTCCCTATTATGTATATAACCTTTTTATACTTGAAATTCTTTGAATTAAGTCACCTTTCAAGAAAACCCAAATCAAGTCAAAAGAGTTCTTCCTCTCAATATTTTCTCTCTCTAGAAGTTCCCAAAGAAGAAGAAGAAGTGGCAGCTAGGGTTGTGGATTCAAGGTGTTCTTCCTCAAATTTCTAGGGGATTCATAAGCAAGGTATGGTGATCCTTCATCTAGGGGTAGCTTTCACCCCTAGAGTCCATTCAAAGTTAGTTTTCAAAGGTTTCAAGTTTATGAAAAATCTAGGGTTTTACTCAATCTCATGGGTTCCTTCACCAAACGATTTCAAATGTTTATTAATGACATAATATGATTGTATTAGTGTTTAATTGATGATTTATGATGAAAATACTATATGAACCCATGAATTCTCTCAATTCCTAAATTGTGCCTTTATGAAGTGGGTTCGTTAATTATAAAAACATGTGAATGGAATTTGTCTAATTGCTTTGGGTTATTGAATTGTATCATTGTCCATGCCTTAATTGTAGTAAATTGTTGGTGTGTTGGTGATTTTAGATTCATGGCCTTGAAGGGTATATTATGTGGAATTGATTATTATCATGATGTCTTATTTATGAATGTGAATCTAATGAAGGTAATATGATCTTATCTTGCATGTACTTGTGTTATTATTGAAAGCCTATTTCTCAATTTGACACTTATGAATGTTGATGATGAATGTGAATGGTTTCAATAATGTGAAGCTACATCTTGAATGGGTAGGCTTATGCATCCTATTCATGTATAAATGATATAATGTGGATTGAGGGGTCTTGATTTGGTAGGCTTAGGCATCCTCTTCTTGATGATAAACCTTGAATCGGTAGACCTAAAGTTGGTAGCCCTTTCATGTGTGAAATGATGAACTTTGTATCTGTAGGCTCAATGTTGATGGCACCCTTCTTGGAAAGTCAATGAGTTATCCTTAATGTACCTTGAATCGGTACACCTAATGGTGGTGGCCCTTTCTTGTGTAAGGTACTTGGGTCGGTAGGCCTAATATTTGTAGCCCTCTCAAGTACAATAATGTTAATGAGAATGAAATACTCTATGGGAATAGAGGCTAAGCACCGAGTGGATATGGTAAGATGGAAACTCTCCCAATATTAGGCTAGGGTTCCAATGAACATCTTCCTATTTCATAACTATGTGCCCACATAGGATATTAGCTAGTGGTTTCGACCTACGCTAAAAATGTTACCAGTCCCACCTTAGGCAAGTAGACCACCTCTTTATAGTGTGGGGCCGTACGACACCGGATTCCATGGTTTGCTCTCATGGTCTATGTCGGTTAATGCCTATTCCCATCATGTGAGATGTGCATTATGGTTTCTTGAGAAATACTATGAATAGTGGGTGGTAGTATGGGATGCTATCCATGCTTTGCACGAGTAGGCTTTGATAGGGCTATAGTCAGTTCTCTAGTGTCTTAATGACTAACAAATGAAAGTGCTCTTAATGAAGCTAATGAAGAATGTTGACATAAATGTCTAAAGTAATGATGCATGCTATGCTTGGGTTGTATTATGAGTTATTTTCCCTTGTCATGACTTATGAAAGGAATGTGTTCATTATGCATGAGTATTGCTTCAAGTTAAGTATGAAATGGTAAGTTCATATAAGGTGACCTCAAAGTGGCACTTAGTAGGGTTAGTAGTATGGGATGCTATCCTTACATTGCACAAGTGTAGCTTAGGGTTACTTAAGGTGATTGTTCAAATGTGATGATTATGACTTGTATGGTGATTATAGTTGTACTTTATGTCTCTTATACTATTGTACATGATATTTCTAAAAAGTGGCATGATGCATGGTTTCCAACCAAAATGTCCGTTTAAACAACACGTTTTTGCATGGTCATCCTACTTAGTACATTTTTTTGTGCTAACCCATATTTCTCTTATTTTACTACAAGTGTAGGTTCCGGCAAGTGAGTTGCTTTCTCTCTAGTTGAAGCTTGGATTGAGATTCCTCCAAGACTAAGTGGTATGTCCTCATAGATCGAGGACAAGTGTTTAGATGTTTCTTTTCTCTCATGTAAAAGACTATTGTTATACTTTTCAATTGTAAAGGGCCGTGACCTTACTTTAGTCGTCAAGATATTTTTTAGATGGCCATGTGAGACTATAGACTTCCGTTGTGTTTTCAAATGAGTATTTTGGATTGTATGGATTTAAATAAGTTTTTAAATTTTGCACTATTTCTATGTAGTTATGAATGCTAAGAGGCTTGTACGAGACCTACTTGGGGTCAAGTACGCCGTGCCACATCCGGGGTCTAGACTCGGGTCGTGACACACGCGTAGATCGGTTCCCGATCCATACTCAGTATTATCAGTGGTGAGTCCTCATAATTCGAGGACAACATACATGTTTTCCATTTCAATCTTTTATTTCAGTTTCAATTTTGCTAGAGTTAGCTAGGGGCATGTCCCATCAACTCTAGTAGGTTAGAGACTTTTTAGACATAGTGTTAGATTCAACTTTAGTTTTTAGTGATTGTTTAGTATCACTAAACTCTTAGATATTATTTTATATATTCAAATCAGTATTGGTTATTCCCTACATTCAATTATCTCATATTTTAGCTTCCGCATTAGTTCTTGTTTTCTTATATAATGTTAGCATGCTTATGTTATGCCAGACATGGTTAGCTTGGGGTCACTCGTGATCCTGGGTCTCGTGTTACGCCAAGAGGGTAGCCTCGGGGCGTGACAAAGATCTTCTTTTCTTGAAAAGATTAAAGGAAAGCAGTTTAATGATAAGTAGTTAAGCCAAATTCATGATATGATATAGTGAAGAGAGACTAAAGAGGTTGTGCTTGATGAGGAAGACGTCTTGAGGATTAAGGGGAGGGTATGTGTACTCCTTGTTGATGATTTGATGTATTCTATTCTTGTAGAGGCTCATAGTTTGAGGTAATCTATACATCCTGGTGAAATCAAGATGTATCGTGATCTGAGACATCATTATTAGTAGAGTAGAATGAAGCGTGGCATTGTTCATTTTGTTGCCAAATGTATGAATTGTCAGTAGGTAAAGTATGAACACCAGAGGCCTGTAGGGACACTTTAGAGAATGCCCATTCCTAAATGGAAGTGGGAAAGAATTGAAATGGACTTTGTGGATGGCCTTCCAAAGACATCGTTTAAGTTTGATTATATATGAGTAATTGTTGGCAGGTTAACTAAGTTTGCACACTTCATTTCGGTCAAGGTAACTTATAATGTAGAGAAGTTAGCCATACTCTATATCTATGAGATTGCTCGATTGCATGGAGTTCTGATTTCCATCATCACAAATAGAGGTACGTAGTTTGCTTTTAACTTTTGGAGGACTTGAGGCTGAGTTAGGTACTAGATTTGATCTTAGTACTACATTTCACCCTTAGATCGATGGGCAATCTGAGCAGACAATTCAAGTGCTAGAGGATATGTTTTGTGCGTGTGTAATAGATTTTGGTGGTCATTAGTATCAATTCTTACCCTTGGAAGACTTCTCATACAACAAAAACTATCACTCGAGTATATATATGGCCCCATTTGAGGCACTATATGTAAAGAGATGTAGGTCTCCTATTGGTTGGTTTGATGCATTTAAGTTGAGACTTTGGGTTACTAATCTCTTGATGGAATCATCAGATAAGGTTAAATACATTCAAGAGAAGCTTGTAGAAGCCTATGCATAAGGAGTATGCTGACTAGAAGGTTCAGGAGTTAGAGTTCATGGAGTGAGAGCAAGTGTTGTTGAAGGTTTCACCTATAGATGGTGTGAGGAGGTTCGATAAGCGAGGTAAGCCTAGTCTGGGGTATATTAGGACATTTGATTCTCTTAAGCATATGGGAGAGGTGACCTATAAATTGTCTATTCCTCTTTGGTTGTAAGGAGTGCACTCTGTGTTTCAGGTGTCTGTGTTGAAAAAATATCATGGTAACAAAAACTACATAACATGTTGGGATTCAATCCTGCTTGATGAGGATTTTTCTTATGAGGAGGAGCCTATAGCTATTCTAGATAGGGAAGTTCGCAAGTTGAGGTGAAAGGAGATTGCATCTATCAAGGTGTAGTGGAAGAATCACTCTGTTGAACAATCCATTTAGGATAGTGAGGATGATATGTATGAAAGTATCCACACCATTTTGTCGATTCATATACCCTTTCTTACCCTCACCTTCTTTTGATCATACGAGGATGAACCATGGATAAATTGGTATCTGATGTAATGATCCGTAAGGTCGTTTTGTTCACTAGACCTAATTCTTTTATAACATAGCCTTTCCGTAAATTTGAAATGAGAATTGTGAACTATTTGTTTAACTACGGTTATTTAGTTTATGGATATTTAATAAATAAATAATTTTTATTAATTGGTGGTTAATAGGCTAAGTCCTTAATTTATTTAATTCCCTTTACACATGACACATGGGTCGGAAGAAATTAGTGGGATTTAGTATTTATTTAATTATTAGTTGATAATTATTTACCCTAAATAATTAAAAGACTAGACAAGAAGACATATAGTACAATGATGACCTAAGTGGCAATACGATTACTTCAGGTAAGAAACAAAACAAATGTATTTCAAATATCAAATTAATTTGTAAGTTTTAGTTTCTAGGGTACACATTAAATTATTATTATATTACTGGGAGGAATCTTAGATGATTATGGGTATAGTATTCTCTGCACGTGAATTTGGATTGGAAAAAAGATTAGAATTGAGAAAAAAAATAATCCCCCAATGCAACGTGGGTGATCTAAATTGATGGGTTAATTTGTTATAGTAAGGAATTGATGGCAAGTGATGATTAGGGTCTTTTATGGTTGAAGTAATAGAAGAGATAAAAATGCACATGTATTCGAGTTTTTTTTTTCTTCAGATTTTGGTTTTAGTTTATGCTTCATAAGTGGCTAATTCTCTTATTATTAACACATTATATTTTTAAGTTTTCATAAATTGGTATAGGTAATTAAATATTAGGTGTACTGTATTATATAAATACAATTACAATTATAATTATTGAAGGAATTTATACTTAATCCTAGGTTTGAAATTTTTGAAATATGAAACTTGATATATTAGTTGGTATCAAGATTTAGGAAATTGATTATCGATTTGAGTGGTGTTTTGAGTCAAGAACAAATATATAGTAATACGAGTGTCTACAGACTCATTTTCTTATGAATAATATGTACTTGATAGATTAGAAATGTAATGAGGCATTGATGAAAGGAAAGACAATGGGATATAAGCTTGCTTTACTTCAGCTCTTCGTGGAGGTAGGTTATGGTTTGTTCTATATGATAGAGAGACTCTTAATAGTGATTAATATTCATTGAGTTATGTAGTGAAATTTTCTATGTACTTAATCATTGTGGTTTTGAGGATTTAAATGTTCTTGTGATTGATCTGTAATCCCAAGACCGCAGAATAAATAATCTTAAACTTTCTATATCAAAGTGATCCCTTGAATAAAGAAGGTTAATGAAATATTATTCATGAAGTGGATCGTGATGATAAAGAATGATGAATTAACTATATTATTTGATTGGGTACCACGAGCGGACATGATACATTTAGATCTGGTGCCACAAGCCGACACTATATATTTTGATTGGGTGACACAAGGTGTAATGACCCGTAAAACGAATAGGTGAAACTAGAGCTTAACAAGTGTGTTTTTGAGTTGTTGGGGGGGGGGGGTTTGAAGTTTTAAAATGTCTTCCCGAGCTTAGGTTGAGGGGTTTAGGGGTTAAACGTCAAGGTACGACTCCCTAAGGACCAACCAAGGGGTCCTTGAGGAGGACCCTAAAGCCTAACCTCCAAGACCCCAAGAAACCAAAAAGGCTGCCAAAATATCATGACCTACTGATGGGGACCTACTCCCCCGTAGGTCCATCCACTCCCCGTAGATGGCCTTAGTAGGTCAAGGCCCCAAAGGGTGACCCTCAGACCCAAACCACGGACCAGCAGGATGGGGCGTCAGCCTACCTACAGTTCGTAAGTCGGGGGTCGTAGGTCACACCTGTAGACTGCCTTAGGTTCGGCCAATGTGAGGGTGTTTTGGTAATATTCTTTTTAAGTTGGTTGAGTTAAGGGACGATTATCATTGATTTATTAATGTATTTTAAGGGTTTTTAAAGTATTAAAGCACATTTTTCAACTAATTATTTTAAATCACAAATTAGAAAACCTTCCCTCATCTCCAAAAGTTCTCTCTCTAGAAACTCCATTGAAGAGCAAGTTCAAGGTCAAGTCTAGGGGTCAAGGAGCAGCTTTCTTCTTCAATTTTCGTAATTTTCTTCCCTAAAGGTATGGTAGTCTTCATCCATGACTTATTTTATTTCATGGAGCCAATTTCAAAGATGATTTCAAGTCTCCAAAATCCCCCAAAAACCTAGGGTTTTCAATCTATGCATGGGTTCAATTCCAAACGTTTTCAAAAGGCATTTAAGTGATGAATCATGGTTTAATTGATGCTTCAATGGTGAATTAAGATGGTTTTCCTCTATGAACCCATGTTTACCCTAAAATCCTAAGTTGTGAATTGTGATTGGGAATTGATTGATCATGAATGTATGTTGAATTGTCTATGTTTATATTGACTTAGACTATTGAAATTATGTTATTAATCATGCCTAATTTTAGTATTTTAAGGTGTGTGGGTGAATGTGATCCATGGCCTTGAAAGGAAAAGTATGAAGTTTAATGTATAATTATGATGTGAAGTGTATGCATGTGAATTCAATAAAAGTGTTATGATCATGTTTAGAATGCAATTGTGCTGTGATTGAAAGCATATTATCAATTAACACTCATGAATGATGATAATAGAATGTTAAGGGTTTCTTCTAGGAATTGTATATCTTGAATTGGTAGGCTTATGCATCCTCTTCTTGTATAAATGAAAGTATTGTGAATGTTGTATCTTGGATCGGTAGGCTAGTGGCACCCTTCCATACATGTTAATAATAAATCTTGGGATTGGTAGGCTTATGGCACCCTTCCATAAATGATGTAAATGAACTTTGGGATCGGTAGGCTTATGGCACCCTTCCATGAATGTTAATGATGAACCTTGAACCGGTAGGCCAATGGAACCCTTTCAAGAGGAGTTAATGTGCTTTCTTAAATAATGCACCTTGAATCGGTAGGCTCATGTCACCCTTTTATGTGTTAACAAATGTACCTTGAATCGGTAGGCTTATGACTCCCTTTAATGTGTTAATCAATGTACTTTGGCTTGGTAGGACAATGGCACCCTCTCATGTGTAATAATGTTAAAGTAATGAAATACTCTATGGGAAGCTAAGCACCAAGAGGATTTGCTAAGATGGAAACTCTCCCCATGTTTAGATCGAGTTTCAATGATCATCTTCCTTATCCCATAACTATGTGCCCACATAGGTCCTAGCTAGTGGATCCACCTAAGCTAAATGTTACCGATCCTACCTTAGGCAAGTAGACCACGTCTTTATGGTGTAGGGCTATATGACACCGTATTCCATGTTAAGCTCACTTGGTCTATGTCGGTTCAACACTTATTCCCATCACGTGAGATGTGCACTATGGTTTCTTGAGAAGTTCTATGAAGTGTGGGTGGTAGTATGGGATGTCATCCATGCATTGCACGAGTAGGCTTTAAGAGGGTCATAGTGAGTTCTCTAATGTCTTCATAACTAATGAATGAAAGCGCTCTAAATGAAGCTAATGAAGAATGTTGACTTATATGCTTAATGTGATGATGTATGCTATACTTGGATTGTATTATGAGTTACTTCCTTGACTTATGAAATGTTTATGTTCCTTATGTATGAGTATTGTCCATTTATGGAAAGGAAGAATGGTAAGTTCAGTTTTGGTTGCCTTGATGTGGTACTTAGTATGGATGGTGGTATGGGACGCTATCGATACATTGCACAAAGTATAGCTTGGGGTTGCTTAAGGTGAAGGCTTTTATGTGACGAAATGTCTTATATGTTGATCATGTTCTAATGTGATGAAATGACTTGCATGTTGGTTATGTGTGTTTATTATGCCTCTTATACTTATGTTCATGAAGTTTTTCACAAATTGGCATAATACATGACTTTCAAATAAAATGTCCGTTTTAAGCATGTTTTTACATGGCTATCATACTTAGTACTTAATTGTGCTAACCCATATTTTCTCTTATTTTACTACAAGTGTAGGTTCTGGCAAGTGAGTTGCTTTCTCTCTAGTTGAAGGGCTTGGATTGAGTTCTTCCAAGGCTATTGGTATGTCCTCATACATTCGAGGACACATGCTTCATTGATGTTTCTTTCTTTCATGAAATAGACATTTGTTAGACTTTCTATTGTAAAGGGCCGTGACCTTATCTTTGTTTTCAAGATATTGTTTTAGATGGCCATGTGAGACAATAGACTTCTGCTATTTTAAGTGTTTTTTATTGTATGGATTTAAAGAAAAGTTTTAATTCCGTACCATTTTCCTTATATCGAATGTTATGAAAGCTATGAGGCTTGTATGAGACTTTTCGGAGTCTTACACGCCGTGTCGCTTCCGATGTGCAGGCTCGGGTCGTGACACAAGGTGACGCAATATTATTGGATCGGGTTTTACATTCTGATACTATAACATTAAAGGGAAAAAAATTAAAATAACTTAATGTACTCAAATTTTTTTTAAAAAACACTCATTTGTCAAAAGAGCTTGGTGTGGAGTCATGTTTCCTCATGTGTGTTCTTGATATTGTGAATGATTAAATACTTGTTTTATTCTTGTTGCCACTTGTTCATTTTGTTTGTTGATTGCCACCTGCTAAGTGCTGCAATTGATTTCATGATATTTATTTATACATCTAACACCCCGGATTAGAGAAGGGCATAATGGTAGCTTTTATGAGTTGCAGGTGCCATCCAACAGAGGCCAACCATGGCCCGTGGATGGGACCACGGACCGTAGGTGTGGCCTATGGTTGGTCACCCCAATCAATATCCGAAGCCCAAAAATACGGTCGAACGAATGGACCATTGTTGGGTCTACGGTTCGTCGGTCGAGGGTATGTAGGTCAGGGCCCCTAAATCCTAGTTTCTGAAGTCAGTGACGGTTGTGCAGGACTGACCGTCAGTCAATCCACGGTCCGTCGGTAGGGGTCCATAAGTTGGTAAGTTGGCAGTTATCTTAAAGGTTGTTGGGTCTTTTCCTAATTAGTCTAGTCTAATACTATGTCATTTTACCCTTCACTAAGACCCTTATATAAGTATTTTAACCCCCAAATTTCCCCAATAGAAGTCATTCTCTCAAATTGCTAAAAGAAGAACAAGTCTCCTCTCCAAAATATTCTCTCTCTAGAAGTTGAAGAAGAAAGCTTGGGTTTCAAGATCAAGCCTCCAAATCCTCCATTGCTTCCAAGATTTTGGCATCGACGTATGATAGTTTACATCCATGGATTCCTTCCATTCATGGAGTTCCCAAATTCTCCTATTTTCAAAGTTAGATATCCCAATTGAGTTAGGGTTTTCTTCAATTGTCATGGGCTCTCTAGATTATTGATTTAAATGATTGAATTACGATCTCTTATGCATGAATTGACGAAATACTATGACTTTATGATGATTCCCCTATGAGCCCATGAAATCCCCATATTTTCCAAATTATGATCATATGATGTGGGTTTTGCATTATGAAGGAAGAGTTTTATGGAATCAAGCATTAGTTGATAGATTTACATGATTTTATGATGGAATCCATATCTAACCCACGTTTTCTGAATGTTGATGATTGAAAGTGGGTTTTGAATCATGAAAGGTGAATTATGGAATTATGCATGTTTTTATGAAATCTATGAAAATGTTTTAAGGATACTTTGAGAGTGAAGTATCAATGATGGTCTTGTTGTTGTATTGTTGAAATGATTTTCTCATATACAGATGAAAGCATGAATGTGAAAGGTTTTCTCATATAGTAAGAATTCTAAGGTTGAAAGGTCTTCTCACGTAAATGAATCAAAGATAAAGAGCTATCCTAATGAAACCTAGCTTGTGTTGGTTATTGAATGATACCTTTCCATGGATGACTTATGACTTAGCTTGGATTGGAAAGATGACATGCCCTTTCATGGATAATAAGAACAAGTAAGAAATGACTATTTCGTGGGATTTATGTTTAACACCAAGAGGATATTGAGACGGAAGCTCTCCCGTTAGTAGTGTCACGACCCGGGATCACCCCCTAGTCGTAACCGGCGTACTCGACCTCGAAGAGGTCTAATACAAGCCTCTTAGCATTCATTCATCGCATAGACACTAAAACCATAAGGAATTAAAAACTTTCTTTACCAAGAAAACA
>JAJOOR010028194.1:0-20435 GCA_036250505.1 Solanum acaule | reverse complement strand
ATCTAGACATTTTCACATAGTTTAGGGGCATATTTGACCCTTTTCCCTTTATCTTATAAAGTTCAGTTCTTGTCCTCTCTTTATGGGAAAAGGTAAAAGGAAAAGTAAAAACCTTTAAATACAATGTCCTTTTAGAATATGAAGACAAGTACATATGTATTTATTATAGTACTATGAGAGCCTTAAACTTTTAAGAAAAAACGTGATTTATCTTCCTTTTACTAGATATTTATAGTCATTTGAATTTTTTTTTTGTCATTTGATATGGCATCCATTCCTATTTACTAAAGGGAGTAAATATTGTACTTGTATAATGGATTGGAATTAAAAAGTTTTTATTATTCCAGACATGTGAAATTTATATAATTATTTTTTAAAATCTAGTCAAAACCTTTTGGGTTGTAGATTTTATATTTATTTATTTATTTTTCACAACCATATGTTGATATTTGAGTATATACATTATGGTTTAGATACAAAAAAATTATTTGGTCTTGATAAATTCATTTAGTCTTTAAAATCCTTAAAGAACTTTTGTCTTCTAAAAATAATAGTGACACATGTTGTCACACTAAATGGTATAACCATTCTTATTATTTTCTTGTTCCTATTTCAGACATGGTTGAGCAGGAACAAACTCGAATTGCTCCAA
This sequence comes from Solanum acaule, assembly GCA_036250505.1. Classification (NCBI taxonomy): domain Eukaryota; kingdom Viridiplantae; phylum Streptophyta; class Magnoliopsida; order Solanales; family Solanaceae; genus Solanum; species Solanum acaule. Next base: position 19,783 of record JAJOOR010028194.1, on the reverse strand, counting down.
GTGGCAGTTTTCAAAGTCAAGCAAAGGGACAATGTAGAAGAGCACATCGTCATAGGACATATTTTCGAGGATGAGAAATCATACGGATTGGTATTCCAAGGGCGACACAAAATCTGTTAAGGAATCAAAGAGCTATTCGAAGGAAAAGAGAAAATGATTTTAAAGAGTTTACGTCTTTGAAGATGTCTCCTAATATTTCAACGCGTGATTTGATTCACCTTTTTGAATTAAAATGGGTTGAACTGACTGATTATGAGGAAATTTCGAATTGAAAAGTCTCATCTTATTTAACAGACGTTCTCTATGAACCTTAGAGTAGTAGATTGACTGATGTTTATCCTGAGATGTGGTGTAATCGGCTTTTTAGGGTGTATATATGTTGACTTCGAGACTTGTGGTAGGATTTTAGTCTTTAAATGACTTTTAACTTGTTATTGCTTATTTGCTTTTCAATAAATAAATTATGTAGTTTGGTTTTACTCAATATATGTTATCAGACTTAAAAATCCATGTTATGAAAGTCTTCAATATATTAGTATATACACATTAAGAAATTAGTTTCAAATTTTGATTAAATGTTTAATTTGTAGATGATGATTGGATGCTTACTGTCTTTTCGATTTTACATTAAATATGAAACCTTTATGAGAATTGATTTGCTTGAATGTGTATGTCACATGCATAATTGATTAAAACTTCTTGTCTTATTATTCTCAAAACAAGATATGGCATCAAAAAGTATTATTGCTGACTTAAATAAAGGTGAAAAGTTGAACGGTGATAATTACATCATCTGGAGTCGTAATATATGGTATGTACTGAAAGAGAAGAATGCTCCGAAGGTATAAATAATGTTTTGAATCAACCAGAAGAGGGTAACACTGCACAACACAGAAGATATCTTGAAGCTTATAAGCTTGGAAAAAGCTAATCCACTACACATGGAATAATAGTTAATTTTGTAGTTGATGACCTCATACATGAATGCAAGGAATTCCCTACTGCTCATGCTATGTGAGCACATCTACGAGGAACGTATAAGAGTACGTCTGTGACCCACCTCCGACAGTTAACTATCATATTTGACACTTACTAGAAGCGTCATGATCAAAATGACAAAAAATGGCTCAACTCAAGAGTGTTGACCATGTTCTTTCAGATGAGCAACAAGTTTAGGTAGTAATTCGATCTCCTCCTAATAATTGGAAATATTTTAAGGTTAACTTGACCATATCAAAATGATGGTATCAAAACTTTTTTTGATGTTTCCCGCCATGTTGAACTTGAAGATGAGCGGCTTGGTGCTACTAAAGTTGTTTCTAAAGCCTTTGTGGCAGAGTCAAGTGGTACAAAATCTTTAGGCTTCAAGCACAAGAAAAATTGGAAAAGAAATGGAAAAGACAAAGAGACCGGAGAAGGATCCTCTAAGAAAAAGAAGAAGTCAAATTTGAAGAAAGGAAAAATGGTTTTTGAAGAAGAAAGATAAAAGCAAAGTGAAGTATTATAATTGCCAAATGCTAGGGCATTTCACTCGTGACTGTATTGAGCCGAAAAAATGTAGCATTTCTAAACGCATCTCTTAGTGTTATGCATGTTTCTAGCACTTCTTTACTAACTGAATCTTAACCAATGTGGATTGTAGACTTAAGATCCACCGACCACGTGAGTCGAGATAGAGAAGCATTTGTGGAGTTTTGTTGAATTTCATATAAATCAAGGTGGATCTATGTAGGAAATAATGATAAATTAGAAGCCAAAGGGATAGGCACTTGCAAAGTAGACTTGCATGGTTGTCGTTCTTTGATGCTGCATGACGTCCTATATGCTCCAGAGATTCGACAAAACTTAGTATATGGTGCTTCATACTTCATTACATTTATTGATTATTTATATTTAATTTCTCATAAATCTGAAGCACTTGAGTGCTTTAAAAGATATATGAATGAAGTAGAAAATCAATTAGATAAAAGCATAAAAGTTTTAAGAACCGATCCGGGACGTGAATATTTGTCAACACGATTTGAAGAATGATGTACTAAAAAAGATATTATCAGACATTTAACTACTTCTTATACATCCCAACAAAATGGTGTAGATGAAAGAAGAAATGGAACATTATTGGATATGACAAGATTAATGATGGTGGACACATATTTGTCTATCTTTTTTTGGGAGATGCATTATTGACCGCGGCCTACATATTGAACAAAAGCACGATTGGTGGAAAAAGTTTTTACTCGAGAAGTTGGAATACACTATGAGGAAACTTTTTCACCAGTTGTGAAGTTTACCTCCATACGATTACTTTTAGCTATTGTTGCGTGTTTAGATCTATAATTACACCAATTGATGTGAAGACCATTTTTCTCAATGGAGAATTAGAAGAGAAAATCTACATGGAACAACCAGTAGGTTTCATTGTCAAAGGCCAAGAAAAAAAGTTTGTAAATTGAAAAATAATAATTTATGGCTAAAGCAATCTTCAAGGCAGTGGTACCTGAGATTTCATAAGGAGGTGATGTCATTTGATTTCACCACGATAGATGAAGACCATTGCATCTATGTGAAAAAATTCAATGAAAAATTTGTAATTCTTTCTCTTTACATAGATGATATTTTATTAGCTGAAAATAATTTGGAGTATGTGAAAACTGTTAAGTTATGACTTTTAAAATCATTTGATATGAATGATATGAGTGAAAAAAGCTATATATTGGGTGTTAAGATCCAAAGAGACCATTCCAAGAATTTTTGAATTTGTCTCAATAAATATATATAAAGAAAATATTGGAACGCTTTCGAATGAATAATTGAAAATCCATGGATACTCCTATAGCAAGGGGTGAAACTTTAAGCCTTGAAATGTGTCCAAAGACTAAAAAAGAAAAGTAAGACATGTCCTGAGTTCCATATTCTAGTGTTGTCGGGAGTTTGATGTATTTTATGATGTGTACTCACCCAAACATTTGTTATGCCATAAGTCAGGTTAGCAGGTATCAATCCAATCTTGGAAGAGATCATTAGAAAGCGGTAAAGAGAATATTTCGATACCTGAAGGGAATTGCAGATTATTCACTATGTTATAGTTGATCTTATTTATTCATATGAGGTTATACAAATGCTTATTCAGCTGGTGACCGGTGTGATAGAAAATCAACCTCCGATTATTCTTTCTTACTTAATGGTGGTGCTATTTCATAAAAAAGTAAGAAAAAACTTGCACAACTCTTTCAACCATGGAATCTAAATTTGTGGCTTGTGTGTCTGCAATACAAGAAACTATTTGGTTAAAGAGATTCTTTGAGCATTTGAACATTGCAAAGAATTTTAAGGGTCCCATGATTCTATATTGTGACATTCAAGCGGCTATCGCATACACGAAGGATCTTAAGTATCATTGCAATATCAAACACATTAACACTAAGTATAACTTTGTAAGAGACATAGTAGCAAGTGGAGAAATAACTTTGCAATACATTCCTACTCGTGAAATGATAGATGATCCTTTTACAAAAGCGATATCTAGAGACTTGTTTGAGAAACATGTTAAGGCTCTAGGTTTCCGTAGGATATGATAATATTTATGTATTGTAAAATAACTTAATAGTTATAATATTCTCATCAATATATGACTATTTTTGAATTATATTCATATCTCATATGCATATGATAATGATTTTAGAAATAAAGTGTGTCGAACAAGTCACGAGATTGACTCTCTCACACGAGCAATTGTCTCTCACGTCGAGGAACGTGAAGAGAGGATTTTCACCACCATGTTATGACTTGTTTTTTTGCCAGATAAGAGTCTCTCTAAGAAGATAAATTTGAGGATCATTGAAGAGAGAAGCTTGGGTTAGACATCTAGAGGTGTCTAGACCAAGATCTATACGATGTTTGAAGGACTAAAAGAATGAGACACATGCACCAATATAAGGTGAGAACATCGTAGCACATGTTTCATATGTTAAGCGATAAATGGGTTAGTGAAAGAATGGTTCCCTGCTTCTTCCTTTTCATTGGAATACCCTTTGACCTTTTACTGTTTCTTAAAGTTTTGATTGATGTTGCTACTTTAGCATGTTACTAATAGCCATGAGTGATTCAACAATGTAGTGCATGACTAGGAAAATAGTTGATTTGGAACAGACAGATTCGAGTGGAAATGGAAGATGATTAAAATAAATAATTTAACTCGTATACACAAGATGACTATTACACTCGAGTGTAATTGTGTATATAAATCTAAACATGAACTCAAGTTCACCTCTTGAGAGGTTGAGGGATCGAATAAGCAACTACTAAAGTAGTGGATGCAGTCTAGAGTATTGTGAGTAACATTATTCTCATATAAGTAGTGAATTCCTTCCATATGTGATTGAATTTATATGTGGGGCTTGTAAAACCTTAAAGGTACGCTCTTGATGCTCACAGGTCGCACGAACTATTTATCGTATGAATTGTGTTACATTGGCTTGGGTCTTTTCCACCATGTGCAACGTGGGAAATGTAGGTTTTGGGTCGTGGATCATGTATCGCCCATGTGGACCGACCCGATTCGAAGTTATTTTATGAAAAAAGAGATAAGAACAAGTTTTAAAAAAAGAAGATGGAAACAGTTACATAGTAACTGCTCCACCGTAAATAAACTTATCTTTTTATCTGAATGTTTAAAGAACGTTCCTTAGAAGTAAGAAAAAGAAGAACACAAAAAACAAAAAAAGAAAAATAATAGTAGTGAAATCTTCATGAATCATTGACATTAATACATCCAACAAAAGGACATTTAGTTTGTGAAACATTGTCTTTGTTTTCTAGTGATACAAAGAAGGATTTGGAGCAAATTATTCGATTCGTGAATTTTATTCCTCTGCAACATTCAAAGGTACACAAATCATGTATGGGATGTTGTTTAAATCTATCAGTAAGGCATCATTTAAGATCCAATAAAGAATGGTAACCGGTCAAACTTAAATTAAATAATTAAGGTCTAAAAAGATGAAAAAAAAATATTTTATAAGTATTTTCACTATTTATTTAAAAATACATGATATATCTTAATATGAGAAATAAATTTTTATATATAATTGTATTAATCAAAACATGGGGAAACAAAAACTGATTTGAAATGGAGCCAAATGAGTTTGAATTTTAAACGAATTTTTATGATAAAGGAAATCATTAATTAAAGGACTAAACCTCATATCAAAATCTGGAACATATTCTCTGTAAACCAAGAATTTACATTGGAAGAAATACCACTTTTTATTTGAAAAATACCTTGATTTCTTAAGAAAATTTTGATTATTTTAGAAAGAAGATTCTGTTGAACTGCAAAAACATTGGCTAATCACATTATTTTAAAATACTTAAAATATTATATAAGATCTCTATGTGATTTAATAATATCAATAAAGGAAACTATTAAATCAGACAACTCAAAAAAAAAAAGAACTAAAAGAATAGCTAAAGAAAAAGATTTAACTCTTAAGACTTATAAAACAGTGCCCCAATTATCCTTTTTAAGGTTTAAACATTCTACAATTAACTCTCCTAATAATCAAACAAGCAGTCACAAATAGGAAAAAGAAAAGTAGAAATTATAAAATTATTACCAAAAGGTATCTCTAATAAAGGATAATATAATAATAAAAAGAATTAAAGAGAAAATAAAAATAATAAATGAAAAAAGAATAAAAGAGAAAATAAAAATAATAAATGACAAAGAACAAAAGAAATTAATAATAGGACAAAAATAATAAATAAGAATTTTTTTTAATAATAAGATAAAAAACTTGGGCTGAGGCGAATTACGCCTAAATTTAAAAGGGTTGGAGTGAAATTGGGCCTAAATTTAAAGAGGGATTGAGGGAAATTAGGCCTAAACTAAAAGGGGCATGAGCTGTAATTTATTTTGGGCGAATGCGTATTTTTTGAAAGGAAAATTGTGCATAATTTCAAACTATTAATTTAAAATAAATAATATAGTCATTGTTTCATTTATTTTCTTTGAGTAGCTACAGTTTCAGACAGTTTGCTATTAATGGGTCCCACGAATTTGTATAAGTAAAAAGAAAACTGAAGTTCCCTTTATACACCACCATCGTCGGCACCAGCGTTCAAGATGAGATCTGAGATGTTTCTCTTCTCGGCAAGCTTGGCGAACAAGAGAGGCAAGTAAGGCTCGACTGTGACATTTGTTGCTTTTACAAGAGAAGAAATCTTCTCTGCGGTGATGGCGATGTCATCGTCGTGAAGGATCAAACAAGCGTAGGTACTAGCAATTTCTTCGAGCGACATTTTCTACTCAATCGAATTACCTATTCCTTAAAGGACAAGAAAATGGCGGTCTGCTTCTTTGGTTGTTGTTACTGAGTTCTTGCTGCTTATTTGTATAAAGATATATACAAATCAAAGCAGTTATTTTCTATCCCCATTTATGTAACACCCCGAAATTTTTTGAGCTAAGACTCGAACCATCCTTCGTTGTGAGTAGGATTTTACCGAGAAATTTAATATTTCTTAAGTATTAAGGTCACTATATGTAGCACCTTGAGTTCCAAAAAGAACTAAATTGGAAATAGCAAAATCTGAAATTTTGCAAGTTTGATTAAGTTATGAGTTTTGGGTCAACTTCAAATGACCATAAATCTCAGTACATATTGAGTTAGGCTGGCTACAAGATAACTAACGAAAGGTCTTTGAATTATCTTTCCAACGACACCGAGTTTGCTAAATTTCGAGCTCTGAGTAAAAAGTTATGACTGATTTACTAACGACGCACAAACCTGGGAGCAGCTCTGCGATGGCTCCGCATTACGGAGCCAATACGGACCTCACTGCCTGCTGAAAAATTATTCCGAGTCCCAACTCGTTTTATTTATTTCTTTAGGGGTATTTTAGTCATAAAATCCCTTAGAAGGTCATCTAAATTGCCCTAAACGTGTAGAAAAATTCGTTTTCATAAATCAAACCCTCTCATCCACTCCAAAAATTCTACGCTCAAGGAATTCAAGAAATGTTAAGGCTAGGGTTCTTCTTCCAAGATTTTCCTTCAAGTTCTTCAAGAAGATGGTTCTTTTGGGTATGTAAGCTTCCATAGTGTTGGGTTTATTCACCCACCAGAAATGGTTCTCGAGTGCCGGCCATGTCCAGGGTGTAGGCTCAGGTCGTGACAAACATGGTATCAGAGCACAGAGTTCAAGTGTCCTAGGGTGTCTATGAAGTCGTGTCAAGTAGGATCTTATTTATGGCTGTGAGGGGCCCACTTCTATAAATAACTGACTACAGACATTTAAGAAAAGTTTCCCTTCTTTTATACTCTTAATCGTGCAATAGAGCTATGTCATAGAGATTTATCCATACTCGTGTGTTTCTCAGATTCATTCAACTACCCATCATACTAGAGGTGGTTGAAAAGGAAAGTCAGTTCTTTATCGATGAGTTGTTCTTTATCCAGAGGGGTTTGAGAGGAGCCCAGGAGTTAGTTAAGTGTTGAGTTTCAAAGGAATGCGCTCATGTTCATATGAATCGTGCGTTTGAGCTAAAAGCAAGTTGTACTCTCTTCTCTAAGCCCTGTTTCAGTTGAGATCCTTATGAGGAAGTATGTTTAGAGCTTGAGTAGTATTCTCATCCAAAAAGCTAGCATGAGTTACGAAATCATAAGCAGTAGTAGTGAAAGAGCCCAGAGTTAGAGGAAAGTAGAAGGGAGATGGTGTTTTGACAAGCTATGTTACTATAGTCATGTACCACTAAGTTAGTAATGAGGAGTTTTCCCTTATGGGTAAACTAAGAAGTGATGAGTTGTGAAGATTCCATCATAGGAGGTAGAGTGTGTTGTAGCTAGAAAGGAGTTTGTGATGAAGTGTCATTGTGTAGGTGCTGACCAAGTGTAAGTGTTGAATAGAAGAGCAAGAGTATACATGAGGTGATAGATCTAAGATAGGCTTATGATTTAGAGGGAGATCCCATAATATTCAAAGTGTTATAGAACTAATTAGGCAATGATGTATAGTACTCAAGTTGTGAAGGGAAGTGTGATAGTAAATTGTAAGTCTGAACACTAAGAGGTAAGGATTGACTATTTGTCAAGAATTTTAGTGGGAGAATGATTATTAACTTTGTATCTAGTAGCTATAAGTTAGTGTAATAGGCGAGCAATCATATTGATATTCGGGTTTAGTAACAAACATTAAGCTTGAATTTGAGATAAGTGTCATGATCAAAAGAATGGCAACATGAGGGTGATGATGTTAGTCTTGAGACTTGATCTAGAAGACTTAACATAGAGTAGGTGAGGAATTGAGGTAATAAGCTGGAATAAATATGAGTGGTACAAGTGAGAGACCTTAACCTTTAGATAAGTGAAGTGAAGTGTGGCTAAGTCACAAGAGTAACAAGAGCATTAAGAGGTGTACCAATGTGGTATGTTATCAGATGAGGTTCCAATTAAGTTATAATTTTACATGTGTGCCTAGATAGCATAGTTGAGTTGTCAATGTGGAATAGGTCCATAGCTTTCAAGTGTTAGCTTTAGACCTAAGTGGGAGATAATAAGATGAGAAATCAAGTGTTGAGAATTTCTTAAGGAGCTGGTTAGTAGGAGTCCATGGAGGTGTTAGAGCACTAAGCTTGAATGTGGTATTGTTAAACAATAGGTGGTTCTTTATATGAGCCCAATGTGGTGGTAAAGAGTAATAGTCTTGGGATGAGACTTCCCTATAGAGAGGTATAGAACCGAGCCTAAGGATTTGGGTTAAGCGTGAATATAGTAAGAGCATACCATTAGACGCAGACCTTAGTAAGATTAACCCATTTCATACCCAATCCAGCCGTCATTCGAGGACGAATGATCCCAAGGGGGAGATAATGTAACACCCTGGAAAATTTTGAGCTAAGACTCAAACCATCCTTCGTTGTGAGTAGGATTTTATCAAGGAATTTAAAATTTCTTAAGTGTTAATGTCACTAAATGTAGCACCTTGAGTTCCAAAAAGAACTAAATTGGAAATAGCAAAATCTAAAATTTTGTAAGTTATGCTTAAGTTATGAGTTTTAGGTCAACTTCAAACGACCATAACTCTCAGTACAAGATAAGTTAGGTGGGCTACAAGATAGCTAATGAAAGTCATTTGAATTATCTTTCCAACACCACCGAGTTTGCTAAATTTCAAGCTCTTAGTAAAATGTTATGACTGATTTACTAACGACGCTCAAACCTGGCAGCAGCTCCGTGATGGCTCCACGTTACGGAGCCAATACGGACCTCACTGCCTGCTAAAAAATTATTCCAAGTCCCAACTCGTTTTATTTATTTCTTTAGGGGTATTTTAGTCCTAAAACCCCTTAGGAGGTCATCTAAATTTCCCTAAATGTGTACAAAAATCAGTTTTCATAAATCAAACCCTCTCATCCACTCCAAAAATTCTACTCTCAAGGAATTCAAGAAACACTAAGGCTAGGGTTCTTCTTCCAAGATTGTCCTTCAAGTTCTTCAAGAAGATGGTTCTTTCAGGTATGTAAGCTTCCATAATATTGGGTTTGTTCACCCACACACCAATCATGTTAATTTCAGCGTTAAATTCGTTTTAGAAAGTTGAAAGTTAAATGTTTTTTATATGTGTTCTTGAATTTGCTTTCGTTCTTGAATTGTGTTGAGATTGAGGAGTCCTTGAGATTATTGCGTCAATTTATAGAGTTGTTTTGAGTTAGATTCTTGTGTGCATGTGTTGGGTATCTGAATCTAAAGAGAAGTTGAGCAAAAGAATCGAATTTAGGCGAATTGGGGGTTAGAAAATGAAAAAGGAAAAAGTCGGATGAATCTGGCAACCTAGTCCGCGTCATGGACCTGCCTCCCCATTTCATAAAAATTTTCTTTGCGTTGCGGAGAGGTCACGGACCCCTCTGCCTCAAAAGTTATTTCACGACCAAATATTAAAATGCATCTCCGCGTCGCGAACTTGCTTCCAGACAGTGATGTCTTGATCGTTTCCCATGTTTAACTATCTTAAAACACTCCTAAACATCACGAGATCTTTCCTATCACAAATCACAACTTTGAATTCATAAATCAAATTCAAAGTAGAGTTGAGAGTCAAGTTTTGAGAGACCTTTAGAACATTTTTGAGAAAGTACCTTTGAGTCTTTTTGAGGAGTCTTCTACAATTTCTAATAACTTGTTTCAAGACTCGAGCAAGTGAGCATGAGAGTGAGGATAATGTAAATACGAGTCTACTTTATCATCACAAGATCTTTCATATTATGAACCATAACTCTTGAATTCATAATTCACATTTAAGAGAGAGATAAGAGTAGAGTTCAAGAAAGTCTTTGAGTTAAATTGTGGATCCTTTGAGATCAACTATCAATTTGAGCCAAGTTTTGAGGAAGTAAGTATGAGAATAAGAAGAGTCGTATACATGAGTTCCATATCATTATGTAAACCCTTGAGCAGAGTCGATCATGCCCATAAATTCTGCATGAACTACATAAGTTGAAGTATCTTTGAGAAGAGTAGTATCTTCAAGTTCTAAATCTTGAGTATTGAGTTCCTAACCCTTTTAGATTACATTCTTAATCATGGGACTATTACACGTTACCTATGAAGTCCTTGAGTTCAGTAGTTCATGCTCATAATTTGCATGAACCATATAAGTCGAGCAATCTGGAGACGAGAAATATCATTGAGTCCTTGAGTTGAGTAGTTCATGCCCATAATTCCGCATGAGCCCTATGAGTTGAGCATTCTTGAAATAAGTAGTATTATTAAAGTTTTTGAGTTCTGAGTTGTTGATTTCTGAGTATTGAGTTCTATGTATGGTTATTGAAAATCTTGAATTGAGTCGTTCACGTCCATAATTCGGCATGAACCTTATTTTCAGAAGTCTTTTACAAATTTTTCTAAACTTGTTTTAAGACTTGAGCACTTGAGTTGAGAAAGAGTAGAGTTGAGTTCATTTTCTTTAAAATGATATGTGGGAACTAAGTATTCCAAAGAGTAAACATTTTCACATTTAAAAGAGAAGGAAACTGAGATTTCCAAAAGAGTTTTGAGCAATTTGAGTACCATCTATTTTAAGAGAAAGATTTTTGAGTAATAATCTGAAAGAGTTATGTTTTTAAACATATGAGCTGAGTATATTTTGGGAGTAGTATTGACTACCGATATGGGGACGAGTTCAGATAACTCAAGTCTCCATAAACCATGTAGCCAACGTGGCTACAAATGGTCATACTTTTAGATGATTCCTTAGTGCTTTTTAGCATAGACTAGTGGATCCACTTAGTTGAGAGGTCTTATGCCTGGCAAAGTATATGACAGTTCTGGCAGCATGGGCGAGACGTTGTATCATAGTGATGGTTGTCGATTAGAGAAACTCCCACATAATTATATTACTTTATTATATACAAATTGAGTTGTTATTGCATTTTCAACACATTGAGTTCCTATCTACAGTTTTATAACTTTCCATATATTTATATATATATATATATATTGCATCTTTTACTATTGCTTTATCCTTGAGTATCATGAGTTGAGTACTTTGAGTTGAGTACGTTTGAGTTGAGTTGAGTATCATATCTTTGAGTTGAGTATCTTATTCTTCATTTGAGTTGAGTAAGTGTGTTGAGAAGAGGTAAGTATGTTTCTTTTTTATTCAGTTCAAACTTATGTTTATGCTTTAGAATTCCCTTTACATGCTCGTACATTCCACGTACTGAGCCATTTGGCCTGCATCGTTTCATGATGCAGATACAGATATTCAGGGTCATCAACATGAGCTTTGTTGATACCACGTGGAGTTCGAGTTAGCTATGGTGAGCCTCCTTGCTTCCGGAGGGTTCCACTTTTACTTTCAGTTATATCAGTTGTTAGGATGTCGTGGGTCTTGTCCCGACTTCCATCTTTGTCATTTAGAGGCTTCATAGATAGACAATAGAGTTTCAGAAGTCTGTTCATTTATTTTGTTAAATGTTTTAAAGACTTAAGTTACCTATTTTATGGCGAGTTGAATAATTTATTTTTTTTCAAAAAAATTCATTTGAGTTAAAGCTTTGTAATTGAGTTTCATGAATTTTTATTCAGTTTTTAGCTTTGTATGCTTGAGTTAGTCTTCCGCTTGTAGTCAGCCAGGATGAGAGTTTGTTTGGAGACCAGAAATGATTCTCGAGTATCGGCCACGTCCAGGGTGTAGGCTTGGGTCGTGACAATTTACACCATTTTCTCTTAAAATCTCTCACCCAGATTAGTTTCCTCTCATCCACATTATTTTTGAATTTTGAATTTTCGGTTCTTTTCTCTCCCCATTTACAAAATTTTCTAATAAATTCTTTCACCCAGATTAGTTTCCTCTCACCAACATTATTTTTGAATTTTGAATTGTCGCCATTACTCTCCCGAATATGCTATTAAAATTTCATGTAACCACCAAAAACATGATGAAATCAACTTTATATTTTTTTTCTTTGTATTTTGTATAATATTTTTATTTTTTTCATGAATTTTCATATACGTATACAGATTCAACTAATACAAATTTTTATTTATATACATATTACACATATATACATATACAACTGAAAAACACAACAAAAAGAACATATACTTATACAAATTACAGCTAATATTGTTTCTTATTTGCATATAGATTTCACATATACACTTATACAAAGAACACGTACATATACAAATTACAGCTATATGTACGTATAGAATGGACAAGCCTAACAAAAAACACATATAGATATACAAATAACATCTACTATACAAACGTAATTATCATAATTAAAGACGAACATGACTGTATACATATACACATATAGAAAAACTGAAACATTTTATATACAAATTATCCAATTGTATAAATGAATTTATATAAAACTGAACAATTTGTATATAAATTGTATGTATCTAGCGAATTATACAAATAAAAAACTCCATAGCAAACATAAAATTTGTTATGGAGCGCAATTATGCAAAATATAACTATAACATACAAATATGATTTTTATGTTTGCTATATGTGAAAGTTACTCTTTTTTGAACTAGTTTGAGTTGGGTTATGAAATTATAATTTCTTTGTGTTTTGTGGCCCATTTATGTAGTTTCCCCAAAAAATTATGCTAAGAGATCATATACTTGAGTACTTTACAATTTCATGAGTTACTTTCAATACTTACTCAAATGCTTACTTATTTTAATTTACTTCTTTGTTTAATTAAACTAAGTTTGGCCAGTTAATTGTTTTAACGGATTTTAAAGAATGCTTAACCCCTTCCCTTTAATATAACTAGAATTCTTTGTTAGAATCATTTGAGTTAAGTAGATCATAAATGGAATAAATTTTAGTTACCTCAGTTTAGGTGTCCTAATTCACTTTGAAAAATTAATAAAATGACGACTCCTTAAATTAATTTATTTGAAAACCACCAATATGTTGTACTCTAATTTGATCGAGGTTAAAATCGCAATATAACAAGACTCAAATCTCTCAATAGATACTCAATGGTGAGAGTGAAACTTCTTGGACTCCATGGATTAACACTGATTATTTTGATGTCGGCAGAGAGATCAATGCAGTTTAGAAAACAAATTGTGCTTGAATCACATCCATAAAAATATTATTCACAAAACAAAGTAAGCATAACAACTTCTTGCAACTTTTTTCAACTTCATCAGTTTTCAGTAGGATAGTCAATTCCTTTTCTTTGAAGCTTTTTTCCGCTACTTGAAGTAATTTCCTATGCCTCTTTGCTACCTTAGATGACTCTTTGAGTATTATGACAGTTTAATGTAGTCATAATGACATGTATCTTCATGCAAAAATAAATCAACATGCTACAATAATTTATTCAAAGCATCTTTTTATGACTAATAATTTTACCTAGAAGAAATTGATATGCGAACTTCACATGAAATCGTGAAGCTATTTTTCAAACAGATCTGGATACTTTTCAAAATATAGATCAGAATAACTTCTCTAATTTTTTATCTTTCAAAATCTTTCTAAATTCATTAAAAGTCCTTCTTATACCTGATCAAACAATAATATCACCCTTCAAATGAGGATGCCTGTCCATTGATGTCAAGTTATAATCTAAAAATTTAATAACTTTAACGATTGCGTGTGTTGAAGACTGTCAAGAGGAAACTCGACAGTAGAAGACAAATGAACAAACCTATCATGAAGGTGTTTTTATCATTTGTTCAACCAACACAACTTTATCTACAACATCTACAACTTTATCATCATCTTAGATAGTAGGAGCATCTCCACCTTTAGAATCATTTTGATATTTTATTTTGCTTTCTTGTTTTAAAGAAGAATTATCTTTATCATCCAGATTTTTTTTCTTGTGCATACTTCTTCCTTGTTAATTGTTGATTTCTATTCAATGCCTAACTATTTGTCATGACATGATCAACAAGCAATGTCAATTTACAATTAATTGATGTTTCTTGTTGTTTTCTTTTATGTAATGATTCTTCTAAATTTTGAAGAAGTATTGCTTGAATCAATATTTCTATTTCTTGAAGTCATTTTATCTACACATATGAAATAAAACATAAATCATCAATTTATATAATTAATAATTGAATAAAATAGAAAAACAACTACTATAATTAATCAAACAATTATACAAATTCATAATTTTTATCAAACAAATCAATGAATTGATGCAACAACTTAAGTAGATTGCTACATAATTGCTTAAGTTGTTGCAACGACTTAAGCACTTACTGCATAAACTATTTAAGTTGTTGTAATACCTTAATAAGTTGCTTCATCAACTGTTCAGGTTTCTGCAACAACTTAATTAGAAATTTGATGTAACTACTTAAGTTGTTGCAACAATTTAAAGTTGCAACTTAAGGCATTTGCTGCAACAACTTAAGAATACACAATATTTTCACAGCTTCATAAGTTGTTGCAATAACTTATGAGTTGTTGAGGTAATTACAAAAAATTTGAAACCTGATGCAGTAGTTGTTTAAATATATTCATGGACTTATTGTGAAAAATTCAATAAATAATTTTTTTTAACAATTGAGTGAGTTATTGTAATAATTTAGCAGATTTATTGCGACAATCTCAACAACTGATTGATTGTTTTCCAACAACTTTAGCTTTATCAAATAACTGCTTAAGTTGCTGTAATAGTTTCTTACTACAAATTTAACAACTGTTTGATTTTTTTCAATTTAGTTGTGAGGTTCCTACAACTACCTTGGTTGTTGGAAAAAATTAAACAAGTTGTGAGGTTGTTGTAGTAACTATATACCATTTTTACTCTCATTTCTCTTATTTCGTACATTATTAATTTAAATTTTCATGAGATCTTTAATTTTTATCAGTATCACACCACATTTTTGTTTATTAGGACATACAACAATAAAATATGCAAAATTCATATTTTTTTTCTTCTTTTAAACTATCACCATCTTTCACTTTGAAAACTCGAAACCAAAACTATTTAAGAAAAAAACTTTTACCTCTATTCATAATGAGAATGATAGCGTGAGAAGAAAAAAAGGACATGACAAAAACGAAGAACAAAGTGAGTCCCAAACAAACAAAGTAAGAAGAAGAAGACGAAGAGCTTGGAGAATTTTGAGAGAAGAAAACTGAGAAGACGACATCAAAAAGCAAAACACAAAAGGGTCTGATTGATTTGAATTAATGGTGTCAATTCAACAATTAGGGATCCAATAGTAGGGATGAGGTTTATTTTGTATTTTATAAAAAAATACTTTTTAAAATATTACCTTTGTCACCCCATTTAACTTAATCTCAATTTAAGTAAGACTTTATTCTTGGCTGGTCAAAGTTGTGACCTTTATTAATTTAAATTTTCAAAAAACTTATTTCACACTCTATACTCATTTTTCTCGACTTGCAAGTCCTAAATTTCATGATTTCATAAACAAAGATTGTAGTTTAATTAGCCATATAAAGCCATAGAAAATCCAAATTTGGTAACATAATTTTTTAATTTTTTTTCACCCATTCCGAGGAGCTCCCACCTTTTTGTTTTCTTGATGACTCAGACTCATAACCTTAGGATTAAAAGTGAGAAATGCTTATCAAATTTAATAGCATAAACAATAGTTTCAAAAAAAAAGAAACACATTGTATATCAAAACTTCTTTATAACTATATGCTAAAATAAAATAAAATATCCGTTTATTCTCTACATCATAATAATAATAATGACGAAAAATATCAGTCGCTTCAAAAGCAAAATTAGCAAAATATGAATTGTGATTAGATCAAAAGAAGGTATATGATACATTTCATATATTTTTCCATGTGACAAATGAATCCCATAATTTGAACTCTAACAAATAAATAGCACGATAGCCATAAGCAAATAACTTAAAAAGTAAAAAAAAAACACATACATATTGATGAGAGAATTTTTTTACTATATATTTTAGGATTACTTAATTTTAAAATATATTTTTCTCTTACTATATAGCTAACTTTTAGCGTATACTATTTTTTACTCTTATCAAATATTTATTTTTTAACATGTATATTTTTTTAATTTTAAATATTACAAAAATAATTAAATCATAATTTCATTTCATCAAATTTATAAATGTCAAATTCATGCATTGTATAATAGCAAAAAAAAAATTAAAAAAATTATGATTTTAAAGTAATATATAAATTTAGGAGAGAAGAAAAATAGGAGTTGTAAGAGAGGGCAAACACATTTGTTGGCTTAAAGTAAACGCTAATTTGGTGAATATATAAAAGCTTAAACAGTTTTGGGTTTGGTGTTGGTTGTAGTAGCTTGAGCATAAACAGCTTCAATGTCGCTATTCGGTGCCGGTGCCACTGCTTCTGTAAACACAAATCCCAATAAGTCTGTCGAGGTATTCTTTCATCAATTTTTGTTGATTTATTTCAAGGTTTTCCAAGTTTCATCCATGGCTATGCAAGTTTTTGTTTGAATTTAGTAATGTATATTCGAATTAATACGGAAAATCAGTTTTGTTTTGGGGACGAGGGGTATTGTTTATAACATTTTGGGTGATGTATTTGTAAGGTTCAACAACCTCCTTCTGATTCTGTATCAAGTCTCTGCTTCAGTCCCAAGGCTAATCTTCTGGTTGCTAGTTCATGGGATAACCAGGTTAGTTTGCTTTCTGTTGATATTTACCCCATCTTCATTGGTCCTTTTTACTTTTTGTTTGAGTAGGGACAACTGTGAAATTTAGATAACCCTAATTTGCCTTTAATATACAGGAAAGTACATAAATGATTCATATAGTTTAACTGGTAGTTGATTGATATTTCTTTTTGAGCATGAGGAATGTTTGATAAGCATTCGAGCTCTCCAATCATCAATCCCTGTTTGTATTCTGTACAAATAGGTTGTTTACATGATATTAGAAAAGTTTATAAATCTCTTACTTGGGTAGATAACGATACTTGTGATAATTAAGGGTGACAGGAAATCATGGCAAATTGAATATGTAAATACTCCCTTAAGGTGGAATAATATTCTAAATGATTGAAATATGAGGTAATGGGCTAAAAGGCTTAGGGTTGTAGTACAGAGACAAAGAGGTTTATTTTTAGAAGTTCTCTTTTTATTTGTTGAATGGGTCTAGATATGGAGGGATGGACAAGGTAGTTACACTACGTAGTGGGTTTAATTAGTAATATACATATGCCAATAAAGATTTTAGGACTGGGAAGAGGGGGTGAAACAATATTAAGGTACAACTGCCTCTCTTCAATTTCTAGATGATTTTGTTTGCTTGGTGGAACTGCAAATAAATCTTATTCTGTGAGCTTTTCTAGGTGCGATGTTGGGAAGTGATGGGAAGTGGAACCAATGTTGGAGCTGTACCCAAGGCCTCTATATCACATGAACAGCCGGTAATATATGGGCATTTTGCTGGTAAATTTACTCTTTTTTTAATTATGACTTGGATTTATTAGCTATATACAATCTATTTCTGGCAGGTTTTATGCTCAACTTGGAAGGATGATGGGACAACTGTCTTCTCTGGAGGTTGTGACAAGCAAGTGAAAATGTGGCCCTTATCTGGTAGTCAACCTGTAACAGTAGCGATGCATGACGCTCCTGTCAAGGAATTGGCTTGGATCCCAGAGATGAGTCTCTTGGTCACAGGAAGCTGGGATAAGACTCTGAGGTAAGTGGAACTTGAAGTTGAATTTGCTGCTTATTGCATTTCTCAAAAATATGCGTCTTAGGGTCCATTGTTTTATTAAAATTTAAGAGGGCTGAGTCTTAATAAACATCTGAATGTTCAGATGTTGTCTTTACGATAGGACTCGGAATGATAAAGAGTGCTTGTTTTTTCGGCATTTGAATGTTTGTAAATTCAATTCTGTTTAAACATAATAAATATATAATTCAATAAAAAAGTGATTAAATATTATGTGTACAAATATCAAAGAAAATTTTAACTTAAAAAAGAATAAGTTATCATTGAAGATAAATTGTAATATTTGAGGATATAAATGAAATATTATCGCCGCTTAAGAACTGCAGTAACCAAGATTTGATTTGAAAACATGAACTGTATAAAATCAAGTACATATGAATTTCACTGCATGAGCAATGCAGTAACCCAAATCTGATTTTAAAAGATCAACTATATATAATCAATCAATAACTGATGAATTTAGGCAACCAAAGCTTTTCAGTCCATGGTCAATCAACAAAAGTCATATATTACATTGTTAATTGAAATAAGGACGGAGGCTTATGCAATTAAACCAATTATCCTGGTCATATGTCACTCCTTACTCACTAAGAAACATAAGACTTCTCAACAAACCCGAAATAATCACAATTACAATTGCAACATTGTTGAATCTTGCAAGATATGAGGTGAATGGAAAGTTAAACAACTCTGCAACAGTAGATTGGAGAATTGCTTAGCTGCTGCCACCACCAAAGAAATATCTCAAAGAATACTCGAAGCAAAATCTTTGTAGCTCTCTTCTTCGTATTGAATTAACCCACCCCATCTGAACCCAATATTTTCTTGAAACTGATCAAACCCACTATTTTTACCGGCTTCTCCTTCTATTTTAGCCACTGGTCTTCTCAAATCATATTTCAAAAGGGGTCTTGTTAAACCCTAATCTCAAAATTGAAATGCCCCATTAAACACCCCAAGGGGTCGTTATTTTAAAAAAAAACTACTACGATTAAAATACAGAAGCAAGACTAGAGAATGCTGAATACCCAGCCAGGAGTTGATTTCCTGTCAGTTTAAGAGGAAAAGATTGGGTTTTGCTGGTAGATATTTGGAAGGGAGAGACGGCGAAGCGTGAGTTTTGTGAAAAGAATAAAGTGAGCCCGACTTTGAGAGAAACAGATATGTATTTTTAAGTTTTGACTGGTGTTGAAATTTTGGTACTTATCTCATTTATTCAGATCAACTAAGATGTTCTAAAAAGAAAAAACAAATGTACTTAATGGGTTGAGACCTCAATGATTCAGATTCATATCCTTATTAAGTGAAAACAAATGAAGCCTTAGCAGGACCGACTTCATTATTTTCGTGGGTCACTAGAGAATTAGAGTTTCAAACCATTGTTTTGTTAGTCAAAAAAATGATTCACGTAGTAAGCAAGTAAGCATATTGGTGTTAATTTACTCAAAATAGTGCATCTTTCTAGGGTGGGGGTTTCATTTCACTTCCTGCATACTTAAGTCATTACTCTCTATATGTAGTCAATCAAGTGCTGCTTTCTCTGAGGGTTCTTTTCTTTGGGTGGGGGGGGGGGGG
>JAJOOR010028193.1:0-19678 GCA_036250505.1 Solanum acaule | reverse complement strand
ATTCCCTTCATAGCCTTCAAGGCTTCATTCAAAGACTCAACCCTAATTTCATAGAAATTATACATAACCTAGGGTAGAATCATCATACAAACATGAATTACATATCATCACATTCAGTTCATAGCCTTCAATCAATATCCAACACAAACTTGTGTTAGAATTAGGAAAAAAAAAAGGAGAAACATAGGTCTTGTGGGGAATTTTTCAAGAAACCATCAATACAACATAAATTCATCCATAATTGTTCATATAACATCAATCAATGTCAGTTTATAACATCAATTTCACTTTAGAAAGAAGACCCACGTTTTTGGATTGAAACCTAGAAATTTGGGGATTTTGAAATTCATCTTGAAGGGGCCTCTTGGGGAAAGGAATCCCAAGAGTGATAAGCAACCATACCTTATTGACGAATTAACCACAAAACTTCGAGTTGAAACCTTGGAGATTTAATCTTCTTCTTGAAGCTCCAATCTTCTTCGATGGAGTTCTTGAGAAGAGAGAGAGAGAAAGTAGAGAGAAGGAGGAACTTTAGGTTTAGATCTTTGGGGTTTTGTGTTTGAGTGATAAAAGTGTGGTAAATTAACTTAAAAATAATTATATACTCGTCCCCTAAAGTACCCTAAATACCCCTCACTTAGTTGGACTCTTTAATGAAGTAAAAATAGATTTCTGAATTTCTGCATTTTCGTCGCGGAACAAGTCCGCAACGCGGAGCTGTTCCCAGAAGATATTTTTGAAATAAATTTCGAGACAGTAGAGTCCGCGACATGACCACATCGTGAAATGGACTTTTGCTCCTTCGGGGAGCAAGTCCGCGATGCGCCATGGTTCCCTCTATGCACAATTTGCAAGCTGCCTTGGTAGCTTGCTTGGCCAAGGTTAGGGTCCTTCTCGGGGCCCCTTAGGGTGGCCCTGAGGCATCGTATTCGAACGTATTGACCCTATAAACATATAGTTACCTGTTTTAAACCTTTTTACAAGATTATACCATATACGATACTCCCAAACCTGCCCAAAACCTAAGGACACACTCTTCTCTAGTTTCCGGACGTCTTGGTCGTTTCTTGACGTTTAGACTTTTACTCATCCAAACCAAGTCAATTGCATTAATATAGGTTTAGAAACATCATTTTAACTATTTTTAAGTCATTATTCATAATATGAGGCTCTAACTTAAGTCATAGAATTTTCGGGGTGTTACAACTTAATCAATGCATAGATAAGATCCCATAATTCCATCTACATTAAGTACCACTTTTACGCCACCATAATCATACTTACCATTCTTTTGATATCATCTTTAGATAATACTCATAGACAAGGAAACCTTCACATTTACCAAGTCATATTAAGGAAAGCAACACATAGCCGCAATCCACATTAAACATACTCCATTTCATAAATCATCATAACATAAAAGGAGCACACCATAACTACTCTCAAAGCCTACTTGTGCAATGCATGGATGAAGTCCCATACCCCCACCTACACTAAGTAGAGATTCTTGAGTAACCATAGTTCATAACTCATATTCTTGTTCATAGTGGAAATTAACCTTAACCGACATAGACCATGTAAGCTTAACATGGAATCCGGTGTCATGACCCACACCGGAAAGAGGTGTCCTACTTGCCTAAGGTAGAACTAAAATGTATTAGCTTTTTGGGTGGATCCAATAGCTAAATAACCTATGTGGCATGTAGTTATGGGATAAGAAGATTGCTACTACAAACCCCAACCTTACTTAACAGGGGAGTTTCCATCTGATTACTTTTAGAAACCCAACATTACTTAACGGAGAGCCTCTATCTCATATTCAATATCCACTCGGTGCTAAGCATAATTCCCATGGAGTACTTATTGAATCCTAACTTGTTTCATTAGGATAGCTCATTAGGTCATGCATGAGAATAAACTTTCACCGTCCATGTCTTCATGTTAGATTCAATTAGTTGAGAACTGACTTTCAACCTTGAATCTTCATTATGTGAGAAAACCTTTCTCATCATGTTCATTATGTTAGATTCAATTAGGTGAGAACTGACTTTCAACCTAGAATCTTCATTATGTGAGACATCATGTTCATTATGTTTTCATGAGAATAGCCTTTCAGTCAACACATTAATATCATCATAATCATGGTCTCTTCATTCATAGTCATGCATAAGTGTGTGTGTGAGAATAACCTTTCAACAACACCACAATTACAGTAAAGTCATAATCACTTTAGTTTCTCAAAGGTGTCCTTAAAGCATGTACACAACGTTCATAAAGCATGTATAACATCCTATCTTGCCCTTTCAAGGACCAAGGACCATATTCAATCAACACATCTAGAATTTATTATATTAGACATGGATATAATCATAGTTCAAGTAATCAAGTCATTACATGCATAATATCATATACTCAAAATATAAGTCATGTTGGTGAAGCCTTTCCACAATAATACCATATACAATTCAACCTACATGATGGATTCACTCCTAAAGTCTTAACATTCTTGGTTCATTCATATTAGCTTCTACCCTCATAGCCCTAGAAATCATAATCATACTATAAGCCTTGCCCTCAAGCAATACTTCACATGGTAATCATATATGCCTAATTCTCAAGGTCATCTAACCACACACTTCATTCTTAAGCAATTATAGTCATGTATCATCATGTAAACTCAATCTCAACACTACATAGTCATGATTCATCCTATAAGCCCAAATCTCATTAGTACATGTCTACAAGACTTAACTTTAAGTAATTCATATTTAGTTACTATAATTTCAAGTAATTCATAAAGAAATTCACCAATCTTAAAAGATCACATCTAAGCGCTAAATTGCCTCTTTCATGGCATAAAACCAATTTATATAAATTTCAGCCTAAAGCCTTAGATTAATCAAGAATACATGTATAATCATACTAAAATCACGTAATTACACCATAAACAACCATTATCCACTCAATTGGATCAACATATAACAATACCCACTTTTAAGATCCAAATTGGGAAATTAGAGAAATTCATGGATTCTTGGGAAATTTATCATGAAAATAGTAATGAATCATCAATTTGATCATAGTATAAAGCCATTAAATCATTAAAAATCGTTTTTGAAGTGAACCCATGACTTGGAGTAAAACCCTAGATTTTGGGGAAGTTACAAGTTTTGAAATTGAATTTGGGAGGGGATCCATGGATGAAAACTATCCATGGATGAAGGACTACCATACCTTATTAAAGAATTCCCACAAATTTGAGGAGAAAAGCTTGATTCTTAAACCCTAGCTTCACCTTTCTTCTTCTTTTTCTCCTTCCTTGGAGTTCTAGAGAGAGTTTGTTTTGGGGAAAGTTGGTTATGGATTTGAGTTTGGCATTTTATAAAGTGAATGGGTTAGTTTGTGACTTAAAAATACTTAGATAGGTAAATTAACACAATATAAAAAAACCTCACTTCATACTAAATAGAATAGGAATTACCTAAACTACCCCTACATTAAGCTGACCTAGGACCAACTTACAGGCCCCATCCACGACCCCAACCTACGGGGTGGGGACTGACCCACGACCCGTACTGGTTGGGCGTGGGTTGGGGTCTGCAACCCCTAACCTTGGTCTTGACCTACGAACCTCATTCCATAGAGCGTGGACCACCCTACGGGGCGTAGGTCCTTTTGTGAGTCATTGTTTTGGGCAGATTTGAGGGGGGTTTTAGGGTCCTCCTCAAGGACCTTTTGGTCCTTAGGGAGTCATACCTTGACGTTTAACCACTAAACCTTTCATTCTAAGCTCGAGAAGTAAATTTTATGACTCTAACCTATTCGTTAAGCTCTAGTTTAGTCTACAAATTTCCGGGTTGTTACATTATCTCCTCCTTAGGAACATTCGTCCTCGAATGACGATGTAGACACCTTACGGAGTTAAAGACTCAAGACTAGCAGCCCATCATGCATGAAACATCAAAATAATGCAAAATTCAAAGGAGGAAACATCAACTCCATCTCAACATACTCAATGCAACACAAGGAAGTAGGAACTACATCTAGCAACCCATTATGCATGAAAGCTCAACATTTCAACATTCATAGGAGGAACTACCTTCTCCAACTCAAAGCATACTCAAAGCAATAGCATGAAGCATATTATGCAATAACTCTCAAAAGCATATTAATTCATGTTCATTAACTCATCTCATGAAGCATGCACAACAACATGGGGAACAAATAAATCATGAAAACTCATTTTCTTGATAATCAAGAACTTCTCAAGAACATGCATAAAATAAGGTGATCACGGACCACGTACAACATCTAAGACTCCACAATCACGAAACAAGTCAAGGGAAACTTATCCTCTCAGGCTAAAGGAGGATAAGAAGGAAGAGATATGGATATCGGGGCATCTCATTGGCCCTTGGCCTCCCAAGTAGCACCCTCACCTACAACCCTCACTCAAAGACAACTCCTTCACATTTCCATGAAAACAACTTCCTTATTCTTCTATTTCTTAACTTGCCGAGCTAAGACCTTTACCGGTACTTCTAAATTAGAGAGGTTCTCATTTAAGCACTCTAGCTCACAAGCAACCTTACCAATACTACTCAAGATCTCTTATGAGCCTACCAAACTAGGACTAAACTTCTCAAACTCACTGCACCTCTCAAGGTGAGAATTTCAAGCCATTACAAATCATGAACATCTAAAACACTCAACGACCTTGCTTTCTAAGCACATTATATCCCCCTTGGGAGTAAGCCTATACTGGCTTTTCTAAGTACCATTTCTTACAACTTTAAGGTCGAACCAAGTTATCACTAATCCTTCACATCCATCACACAAGATGATTCTAAACCATGGTGAATTACACTTCTACCCTCTTTTTAGAGGAGTCTACTCACTCAACACCTCTAGGCATCACTTTACCCTATTCATCAAATCATCTAACAAAACACCCTAAAACTCATCATGACTAATTCGGGTTCTACTAACCAACACACATAACCATAATGCAACCCATTTATACCAAATGATATCATCTAAATCTATCATATCAAGTCTCATCTAGTCACATGACCCTAATTGGCATCACTACCAACCTTTTCTCCCTCGATCCTTGTAGCATGATCCACTTAACCTTGGCTTTGACCTATGAACCTCCTCCTACGGAGCGTGGACCACCCTACGGGGAGTAGGTCCCGTGGGTCACTGTTTTGGGCAGTTCTGAGGGGGGTTTTAGGGTCCTCCTCAAGGACCCTTGGTTGGTCCCTGGAGAGTCGTACCTTGACGTTTAACCCCTAAACTCTTCATTCTAAGCACGAGAAGCAAATTTTATGACACTAACCTTTTCGTTAGGCTCTAGTTTAGTTTACAAATTTCTGGGTTGTTACATTATCTCCCACTTGGGAACATTCGTCCTCGAATGATGATCTAGACTAGACACCTTATGAAATTAAAGATTCAAGACTAGCAGCCCATCATGCATGAAACATCCAAATAATGCACAATTCAAAGGAGGAAACTTTAACTCCATCTCAACATACTCAATGCAACACAAGGAAGTAGGAACTACATCTAGCAACCCATTATGGATGAAAGCTCAACATTTCAACATTCATAGGAGGAACTACCTTCTCCAACTCAAAGAATGCTCAAATCAATAACATGAAGCAAATTATGCAATTACTCTCAAAAGCATATTAATGCATGTTCATTAACTCATCTCATGAAGCATGCACAACAACACGGGGAACAAATAAATCATGAAAACTCATTTTATTGCTAATCATGAACTTCTCAAGAACATGCATAACATAAGGTGATCATGGAACACGTACAATTTCCAAGACTCCACAATCATGAAACAAGTCAAGGGAAACTTATCATCTCAATCTAAAGGATGAATAAAAGGAAGAGATAAGGATATCGGGGCATCTCATTGGCCCTTGGCCTCCCAAGTAGCACCCTCACCTACAACCCTCACTCA
Organism: Solanum acaule; assembly: GCA_036250505.1. NCBI lineage: Eukaryota > Viridiplantae > Streptophyta > Magnoliopsida > Solanales > Solanaceae > Solanum > Solanum acaule. Next base: position 13,695 of record JAJOOR010028193.1, on the reverse strand, counting down.
AAGACCATTCCTTCACATTTCCATGAAAGAAACTTCCTCATTCTTCTATTTCTTAACTTGCCGGCCTAAGACCTCTATCGGTACTTCTAAATTAGAGAGGTTCTCATTTAAGCACTCTTACTCACAAGCAACCTTACCAATACCACTCAAGATCTCATATGAGCCTACCAAACTGGGACTAAACTTCTCAAACTCACTACACTTTTCAAGGTGAGAATTTCAAGCCAATAAAAATCATGAACATCTAGAACACTCAATGACCTTGCTTTCTAAGCACATTATCTCCCCCTTGGGAGTAAGACTATACAGACTTTTCTAAGCACAATTTCTTTTAACTCTAAGGTTGGCCTAAGTTATCACTAATCCTTCATATCCATCACACAAGATGATTCTAAACCATGGTGAATTACATGTCTATCCTTTTTTTAGAGAAGTCTACTCACCAACACCTCTAGGCATCATTTAAACACCTTATTTATCAAATCCTCTAACACACCGTAAAACTCATCATGACTAAGTCGGGTTCTACTAACCAACACACATAACCATAATGCAAGCCATTTATACCAAATGATATCATCTAAATCTATCATATCAAGTCCCATCTAGCCACATGGACCTAATTGGCATCACTGCCAACCATTTATCCCTCGATCCTTGTATCATGACTCCTTCAAGTGGTCATATCCTGAAGACCATCGGATAAGGAGTGGGAGAGAGACCTTATAGAGTTAATCTCTATGGCACGACTTAGAGAATGAAGAAGTGAGATTTCCTAACATCCAATAGCTTACCATTCATAAATGTGGCGCACTTCACACTATGAACAAGACTCTACTAGATGTGGTTTGAGACGCCCTAGAAACATTCCAAAACCTTGTGCTCTGATACCAAGTTTGTCACGACCCATGAGTACCCTCTAGATGTGACACGACGTACACGACTCCGAAAAGCCTCATACAAGCCTCTTAGCATATCATAACATAATATAAGAGAAAATGGTGTGGAAATTTAAAACTTTTAGGGTGAGGAGGACCCTTAGGACAACTAAAAAGCTGTAAATTTTCAGCAACTCATGTTTGCCACCTACTAGCCATGAGTAGACCCATGCCCCGTGGGTTGGGGTCATGGGTCAAGGCCTGAGTTGGCCTACAACTCCAAGCCCCAGTACTGATCCACGAAATGACCAGCACGACTCGTCAACCTACCCACGGTCCGTGGGTGGGGATCCGTAGGTCAACCCAATTTTTTAGCTTTTAGTTTTAAGATAGGGGTTTGGAGGTTAAGTTAGTAATTAATTAGGGGTAAAGGTAGGTCGGTTAGTTAGTTAATTATCCACCTATAAATACTTAATATACCCCTAAAAATAAGTCATTAACTCATTCATCTAAGAACCCACTTCCTCTCAAATATTTCTCTCTCTAGAAGCAAAGAAGAAGAAGGAGAAGAGGGGAAACAATCTTTATTTAGGGCTTTGTGTTGAGGTATGTTTAGCTTATTCATCTATGGGTTCTTCCCCTATAGAGCCCCCTTAGTTTTCCCCCAATTCAAAAGTTAAGAACCCAATTCTAGCTAGGTTGTGCTTGCATTGTGGGTAGCGCTTGGGTATGATTCCAATCTAGTGGATAATACCCAATTATTATTGATTAAGCTTTGTTTAGTGATATTATGATGAATTTATGTGATTTCTATGGTAAACCCTAATCTAAGTTGATGAATGTGATATTTGTGGGTTATGCCATTAGAGATGGAATTGAAGGTTCATAAGTGATCTTCCTAAATCAATGTCATGTGTAGTAATTGTTCAAATTTAGGAGCATATAATCATGAATTGAACTAGACCTTATTGAATATGATTGATCTTGACTTGTAAGTTAGAATTGAACCATTATGATCAAGTGAGACTTGAATCACCTAGTAATGAAAGATGTGATCAAAATACCTTGAAATCTAGGTATAAAGAAGAGATTAAGAAAGAAACCTTGAGAGTAAGGCTTGTGATCATAATAGCTAGGGCTTTAGGGTGAAGCTAATGTGATTACCTATTGATGCTAAGGATTTGAGTTAAAGTCTAAAAGAGAATAGAAGTCTAATAGGTAGAATTGTGGTGAAAGGCCTATACTCACCTAACCTACCTTATGAATGCTTAAAAGTTTAAAGTGATGGAATCACTTGAACATGGATTGATTGTCAAGGACATCCTTCCATGAGATATGAGTGTTAATCAAGGCTTAACAAGTAAACCTTGGGGTGTATGCTTGGCTCCAAGTGGATATTGACAATGAGATGGAGTGTCACACAAGATAGGGTTCGGGCTCCAAGTAGAAATGAGAACCACACCTAGTTGATGTGAGGACTATCCAAGTTAAAGGGGGAGCTCTTACGTAGTAGAGTGTGGGTTTTACCAAAGTTAGGTCTCATGAGATGGGAGCCTTCACGTAGTTGAGTTATGGTTTCTAGTAGCAATCTCCATAACCAGTGAACTAAGACATGCTTAAAGAAGTATCTCATAGTGTTCTAAAGCATAATTGAACTAAGACTTACTTAATGAAGTACCTCATAGTGTTCAAGAGTATAAGTGGACTTAGACATGCTTAAGGTAGTATCTCATAGGGTCCATCTAAAGAAGGAACTTAGCCATACTTAAGAGGGTATCTCATAGTGTTCAAAGTAGAAATGGATTTAGACATGCTTAAGTAAGTGTCTCATTGGATCAATGCTAGTAATGAACTTAGATATGCTTAAGGAAGTACCTCATAGTGTTCCAAGGTTTAAAAAGAGATGAACTAAGATGTGCTTGAGAGAGTACCTCCAAGTGTTCCAAAGTAAAGAGGGGAACTAGGTTCCAAACCAAGAAGTGTTATGTTAGTATGAGGACCTAAAGGTGGTACTTAGCATGAATAGTATTATGGGGTGCTATGCATGCATTGCACAAGTATGACTTAGGGTTATTAAAGAGAAGTCTTGGGATATGATTGTGCTATACTTTTCCTTCCTAGCTATAGTTGACTAAAGGTGAGAGATTCCCTTAATTATGATAGTTAAGCTAATAATGAGACCAAAGGAGTGTGAGTATGACTAAGATGACTTCAAGGCTATGCTTAGTGTGAAGCGTAGTATGGGATGCCTTTCATACATTGCATAAGTGTGCTTTGAGGTTACTTAGGAGTATGGTGCCCTTATGGTAGAAAAGCCTAATAGTTGACCATGTACATAGACTATGATTAAGATGACCAAAAAGGGATACTTGGCTTGGGTGGTATTATGGGATGCTATTCATGCCTTGCACTTGTATGCTTTTAAGGTTACTTGAGAATGGTGCTATTATGGAATATATGACTAGAAGTCAAATAATTCTTAGATGATGCTTATGTTGAAGACTTGGCTTATTATGATTAAGATGTATCTCCTATGTTCATTAACTATGTCTTATGTTGACCTATGACTATATGATGCTATGACTATATTGATTATGCTATGATCATGTTATTGTCTCTTATGCTTATGTGTTACGTTGACTAACCATTTTGAGATGCTCTTATGATGTTGTGCTAGCTTTCATACTTGGTACATTTTGTACTAACACATATTGCCTACATTCTAATCAAATGTAGGGTTTCAGAGATTGAGTTACTTTGGAGGCTAGGTTCCTAAGAAGCAAGAAGAGTTGAAGATTTTGGTGAGTCCTCATACCTTCGAGGACAACCCATGATTCCTTTATATCATATATTTATGTTTTAGACATTGTATGGGCTTCTTCCCAAGACTTTTATTCAAGAATTTAGATAGATGGTTTGAGACAAAGAGATAGTAAAGACTACCGCTTGTTTTTAGATAAATGACTTCGATTGTAAAACTTTTAAATTTTTCCATGCTTTTCTATGATCGTAGGTTATGATTATGCTAAGGGCTTGTATGAGACCCCTTTGGGGTCAAGTACGCCATGTTACGTCTAGGGGTACCCCTAGGTCGTGACATTTTTGGAGGTGAAAATTTCACTTTCCTATTTTCAAAGTTGAACTACGGAAAAAAAATAGACCATTAATCTACTTGCCAAGACCAGAATGCACACCCTAGTCGAGACACAAAATTTGGAACCACAAGTGACCCTAAGCAATCACTTGGTATATCAAATAATAACATATCATATGAAACCAAAGTAGAAGCTGTAAACTAAAAATTGAATACTAATGTCTAAAAATGTAATGTCCTCTAGGTTATTTATGTGTTTATGTCTCTTGTTTGTCATTTAGATAATTTTTATAGCAAACCCAAGTCATTTATGACTTACTGGGACTGACAACTCAGTCATCTTGTCATTCATTTGGTTTTTATGAGAGTTTTAGTGTTTTGGAGCTTTTGAACATTGAACGGTAAGTGTTAATCAGAAGTTTCAGAAAGGTCATTTTAGGTTGATTGAATGGTTGACATCACTCCGAGGCTTTCAATGTGAGTTTGTGCAATTTGGTGTTTTAAATTTCAAGTTAAGGCCTAAGTTTTTCTTTAGCCAACATTTTGAGCAAATGATCTTGGATGAGAATTCTGTCAGAATGGTTAGTTCTAAAATGTTGATTTTGTCTTGAAGGACCCTTTGGTTGGATCCCGAGGCTTTTGGGTTAATTTCACCCCTTTGTCAATTAGGCTGAAAATGGAGTTGGGTATGGGACGCATATTCTGTCAAGACAACCTTGTGTGGAAGTTCTTATTGCTCCATTGAGTCTCAAACTTTGAATTTGATCAGTTGGCATGTCTCATCTTTGTGCTCGGAGTTCTGAACCAATCTTTAGTCCATGACTGAAGGATGGGGGACTTTGCTGAAATTTCTGATGCTTGAGTTCTAGTGCTGTCGCCTTTGCACCCCTAGATTTGCTTAAGTGAACACTACTTTTGTGACCAGGATCCCACTTAAGCGAGGCCAGCTCGTCACACGGTGATCGCTTAAGCAACCCTGTTCTCGCATTTGCGTCCCTCTCTTTTACAGCCAGGGTTTGGTGAAGCAAGGATTGCTTTTGTAGCTAGGAGCTCACACAAGTGATGTCCACCTATTTGGGGCATGTCAGTTAAGAAACATTAGTGGCCCCTTAAGCAAACCCAACTTATTTTAATAAAGACTTAGTTGCGAACCCAACTTATTTTGCAACCTTGATCACACGTTTTCTCTTCTATTTGAGTTCTATTTTCAATATTTGGAGTCCTGACTGATCGTGAAGGATATGTCTTCATCGTGGGGTGATCAGGATGTTTTGGTTAACCTCCATTTAAGGTGAATTACCGAGTTTTTATGCTTCCTTGGTTTAATTGTTATTGCATTTGCATAATTCATTGAATTTGTTGATCCGAGCCACATATTGTGTTCCTTCTTAAACACTAGTTTGGGGTATGGTTTAGTACCTCTCAGTGGAGTCAATAAAGGAAATTCTAGTGCAGTTCCCACAATTCCCTTTTGACTTCAAAATTGGTTTGTTATCAGTTGTATGTATTTTTGGATACATACTGACGTTGTGATCCTAGTTTTGATTGTGTGGCAGCATTTGGAAAGGAAACGTTTCGGCCTTGTGATTTGGAATTCACATGGTTAGCCTACAGGTAGGATACAATTTCCTTTCGTTTATGTTGTTGTTCTAGGTACGGGTTGGCTTACCTAGTGGTGGCTTACCCAATAACTACGTACCCGCCCCAATTCACTCTAATCAACATGAATTTACGCAATCCATCTAAGTTTATAAGAAAAGGAAGTTGTAGCTACCTATAGGTCGACCATGCATGCTTTAAATCACAAGGCCAAAGCTTTTGCTCTTTGAATGGCCTCCAAACGTTGCAACACTATTAAAAAATAAACTCACAACATCAGTACGGTGGTTTACAAACAAAAAACACTTAAAGCGGAAAATGGACCAATTTTCGAGTCAAACAAGAATTGTGGGAACTGTGATGGAATTTCCACAATTGCCTCCATTAAAAGGTCCTAAATAATGTCCCGAATTTGTATTCTAGAAAGGAAAACAATTCGGGGCTCGGAACAATGAATTAAATAAATCATGAAAATACAACAACGATTAAGCCAAGGTAGGCTATAAACTCGGGAATTAACCTCAAACAAAGGTTGCCCAATACTTCCCAATAACCCCACGACGAAGCAATAACCTTCACGATCACTAAAGACTACAAATAACTGAAAACAAAGCTCAAACAGAGGAGAAATCACTTAATCAAGGTTGAAAAATTAGTTGGGTTCATGACCAAGTCTTTATTAAAAGACTGCCCTGTCTAACCCCAAACTAGAGAGGTGCAATTGGAACCTAATGCAGAAACCTAGGCCTGAGTTAGCCTTGCTAAGCCACTTGCTAATGACACATTGCAGCCACACATAGTCAAGAAAAGAAACAAGTATATCTCGGCTTAAAAATAAGAAATCGGATGACAAGGACCTTGTCAACAACTCTACAATGAACATAACTACTCCCAATAGTTTATATAATGCCACCATAATCTCTATAAAGAAGCTGAAAACACATTCATATCTAAACAATATGTCAAGATGTTATCAAACATAAGCCAACTAGAAAGAGAGGACAACATGGCAAATAATGTGGCTATACAACCCAACACACCAGTCTGATAGGACAACATGGCAAATAATATGGCTATACAACCCAACGCTCAAGTCTGTAAGCCTATACTAATATAATACTTGGACGGGACAAGGCCCATTTTACCCAAAATTTTAAAAAGCAAAACAAGCAAATCTCAGGGACTTTGACAACCCCTCGAAGAAATAAGTCAATAAATCTGATGTGTAGGTGACAATACTACTCGGTAGGTCTATCTGGTCGTCTCTCAAGACATGAAGACATGGCTGCAGCGCCCCAAGAAAGGGGCATCAACAAGTAAGGAAAATTGAAAGCTGAAACTAAAGTATAAGTACTAAAAAAAAAGGCAAGGGTGAAACAAAGTAAAATATCTTACCTCCATATAACAAGAAAACATAAGCACATAATAAACAATAAACTAACATGACCCCCATATGCCCGACTGGTACAAACAACACACAATCTGTATAGGTCCTAACAAGCAAAAACAATAGCTTAATATCTATATTAGGCCCTTACATTGATCCCAATGATAATCTGATCTGAACTATATGAATGTACATGTGTCATGGATCAACATAAATCTGAGGCTCTGTGGTATAATGAATATATGTTGCCCCGTAGGTACAACCTACCTGGAACATAGACACGGTCTACCTGGCCCGAAGGCACAATGTATTCAGCCCGCAGACTCGGTCTATGTGGTCCGTAGGCCCAGTTTTCCAGACCTGTAGGCTCTGTACAAAAATCAATATATATGCTCAAGAATCAGTGTGAATGTCTGCTGAGGCAAAAACAAGCTCATAGGCGGCAACCATACAATACAATATCACAAAAATAACAAGTAATAATAATTAGTCAAAACATAATAATAACATGCTGTTCTAGGCGACTAAGGAAGGATTAGAGTGTTGCTGATAGACATTACATCATAAGGTGGTATCTAACTCAATAGGATGAGGCGACATGTCAGATAATGATAATACACCGGCAATAAAATGCTCATTCCTTTAGGATCATGCCTGAAGAGAAATAATAGCCTTCACATACCCTTCAACCAAAGCCGAAACGGTGTCTCTATGAAGCTTTGCCAACTAAAAGTAATTTCAATAATGAGAGAATCAACTAGGCTGCAAAAATGAGCCATAACCAATCGATAAGCTGTTAAGGTCATCATTACAACGAGACCACTTTTAACTTAACAAATGAAGTCAAAATTATAAAATAACCAGCAACGCCTAACACAACACTAGTCTATCTACATATCACAAGAAGAAAAAGCTCTTGAGGAAACATAACCAGGCGCACGTCACATCGTGCAATTGATAATCCTCTATACGTGACATCTAAAAGTGGGACACAAATATTCTATCCCTCCATAACATTAAAATAATCATATACATATCTAAACAGCTCAAAACAACACAACAACAAGGCTCATGGATCTACGAAACTTAAACACCCCTTGTGTCTAAAAAACTGACAAAATGACAAAAATGTAAAAATACGAGGGAGCTAATTGGATGAAAAATTACCTTAACCAAAAATATTCTATTTTTTTAGCATAAAAATATGTCTCAAGGGTCCAACACCCTGCCAAGTCCATAACCTTAAGAAAAAAAACACCAAATTCAAGCAAGGTCGTAGGAGTCGATTTCAAACATTCAACCATGATTTTCTAAGCAAAATAGGTGCAAAACCTTACCTCAAAGTAGCTAAACCATAAAGGGGGAGTTTTCTTACCTCAAACGTCAAAGAGGACGCTTCCATGGCTTCTTGATGTTTTTCCTTTGAAAAAGAGTGAAGTTTATCTTTTTAAAAGTCAAAAAGTACTTTTTAAATACGGCCAACCCCGACCTTGATCTGTGACCCTATTTTCCTGAACAGTTTGTGGTAAAATGGTCATAATTCTCTACTCCAATGTCATATTGATGAACGATTTTGAGCATTGGAAACTAGAATCACGTACTTTCTTTTTGATATGTTGTTGTCTTTGTAACATTATAAAGATTAAGTGATATAATCCTCTCAATTCAGTACATAAATAACATCATCTCAAAACATCCTAATAATAAATCCCTCACTTAAATTTTTGTTTCGATATACCCCTTGTCCTTTAACTTCCATCAATGAATTCAAGTGACTTCATATAGTTATTCCTTAGTCTAACAACCCAATTTCCATTATTTTCCCTTTATCTCGATAAGGGTTGACGTAAATTATAACAAATCATCTTTTCAAACACAAACTTACTATTGGAATAGCTAGAAACTTATGGGGAATTACATGCATGACCTTCTCTTAAGAGGCCTCCAATATCGCGTAAGCGATATGCCCTGAAAAGGTTGGAATCGCTTCAGCAAGCTCCAAGTCACAAAAGGGATACTTTCTTCAGCGAACCCTAACTGCAAAATCGACAGTCGCAAAAGTGAATACATGGTCGCTTAAGTGACCAATTCCTGAATGGCTGGCCTTGTTTAAGAGGGGCCCTGGATGCAATAGATATGTTCGCTTAAGAAAACACACGGGCGCTAAAGTGGCTGCACCATGAATTTCAACAGAGTCCTCATGGTTGCGCTTGTGGGCTCGAGATTGGGTTGTAACTTCGTGGACAAAAATGGCAGATGGCAACCAATCAAATTCAATATTTCGGACTCAATGGAGTAGTCAAAACTTCCATACGAGGTATTTCTGACAGAATATGGGTCCCACATCCAACTTTATTTCAAGCCAAAATCTACAAAAGGGCTCGGAATTAGCCCATAATCTTCAAGATTGAAACAAAGAGTCATTCTAGACCAAACTCAACATTTCGGAGCTAACTATGTTTGAAGAATTCTTATGCGAATTTGTTTGCTCAAAATGTTGACAAAAGTAAAACAAAGGCCTTAACTTGAAAGTTAAAACATCTAATCACACAGACTCTCAATGAAAGCTTTAAGAGTCATAGAAACCATGCTACTAGTCTAAAATGACCATCCTGGAGTCTATGGAATCATCATAATTTTATTCTAAGGTAATCCTTTTACACATTTGATCAAAATCGAGCGTTTAAGGTTCAAAGGATCCAAAACACTAAAAATCGCATAAAAAAGAAACGAATGACCAGGTAACCGAGCTGTCATCCCTAGCAAGTCATAAATGACTTGGGATTGCTTAAGGAATGCTCAAAACAACAAATATGAGTCATAAACATGGAAATGAACTGAAGGTCATTACTACATACACTACTAAAAAGGACTTTCGTGAAAACAATAGTCAAAAAGCAGTTGAAGGCTCAAACAAGACATGATATGGCTCCCACATATCATGCTCGATCTTCCAGGTAGCTTCCTTAACTGGACAATGCCTCTAATGGACCTTAACACCATGAATGGCTCTCAAATGCAACCGCCACACATGTCTTTCTAGAATGGCAATTGTTCATCTACGAAGGTGTGACTGTCATACAACTCTACTACATCATACTAAATCACATGAGCCTTATTAGGAGAATATTGGTGCAACATCAAAACATGAAAGACTACGTGGATAGCTAAGAATACTAGAGGTAGAGCCTAATCTTGTGCAACCTCCCAAACTGTTTGAAGGATCTCAAAAGGCCCAATATACGAGGGGATAAGATTGTTCCCCTCCCAAATCTCATCACTCTCTTTATGGGTGATACACGTAGGAAGACTCTAGCACCAACTAAAAATCTGAAAGTCCACGTCTACGATCAACATAACTCATGCACTTACTATTTGTTGTCCAAAGCCGGTCTTGGATAACCCTCACCTGGTCCAAGTCCTCCTAAATCAAATTTGTTCCACGAGGTCTAGGATCCATAGACTCAAACAAACCAATTGGAGTGTAACAACGTGTACCATATAAGGTTGTGAATGGGACCATCTGAATGCTAGAGTGGTAGTTGTTATTGTATGCAAACTCTGCCAAAGGCAAGAACTTGTCCCATTAACCTCCATACTCGAAAACACAAGCCCACAACATATATACAACGACTTGATAGTATGCTTCGATTAACCATCAGACTGTGGGTGGAAAGTTGTGCTAATGTCAATGTGAGTTCCTAACTCCTCCTAAGAGGTCCTCCAAAAGCTAGAAGTGAACTAGCACCTTGATCTAAAATAATAGAGATCGAAACACCATGAATACGGACAACCTCTTGAGTGTAGATACGAGCCAACCTCTTAGTGCTGAATAAAGACTAAACAGGGAAGAAGTGTGTTGAAATGACCAATCAATCAATGATGACCCAAATATTGTCAACACCTCTAGATGTTCAAGGCAAACCTGCCACAAAGTCTATCATTATGTGATCCCACTTCTACTCTTGAATGTGTAGTATTTAAAACTTACCACCAGGTCTCAATTGCTTGACCTACACCTGCTAGCAACTCACGCAACGGGACACATATTCTGCAATGTCTCTCCTCATGCCGCTCCACCATTAATGTTGACTCAAGTCACTATATATCTTTACGATGCCCGGATGGATAAACTATCTTGAATCTTGGGCCTCACGAAGTATTATTTGGATCAAACCCCAACTCTCAAAATACATATACGACCTACAAACCTCAAAACCCATATGAATCTAATGTAGCTTGAACAATATGTCCCACTTACACTCGATCTTAAAGTGTCACCAAGGCCTCATCCTCAAACTAAGGGCTAGGGATCTGATCAAGTAACGAAAATTGAAATCCCATATAGGCTAAGACATACATAGAATTTGAAACATCCAACTGAATGATCTGATTAGATAAGGATTAAATATCCAAAGCTAAAGGACACATAAAACAAAAAAAATGACCAGGTGACTGAGTTATAAGTCTTAGAAAGTCATAAATGAGTTGGGGTCACTATAGGAAATGTTCTAGATGACGAATAGGATCTATAAACACAGAAATGACATGGACGTGAATACAACATCCACTACTAAAAAGGACTTTCGTCCATGAAAGTAAGAGTAAAGAAGTACTTCAAGGTTCTAATACCAACTTATTGTGACCAAGTTTCTCGAGTAATAATTACACTTACTATAAGCCACCAGTAGGTAAGCCAATCCATACCTGGAACGACAAGTAGTCAGTATAAGGGTAGAACTAGACATAAATAACACTAATAATAAAAAAATGAAAATAGAAGCAAACCGAAATCTATATATTATAGAATATGTCCCCATGCCTGGAAATCATAAGTATAGAGTTGTTTAATAATAAAATACAAGTCCCAAAAGTGGACCAAAACAAGCTATCACAAAGGCAAAATACTAGCAAAACATATATACAAAAAGAGACATGTTGATCAAGGATGCCAACTGTTCACCCTTGTCTCCGATCGGCAAAAGTTGTAGAGGACTGTCACACCCCGAGGCAACCCCCTTGATGTAAACATGGGACATAGGATCACAAGTGACCCCAAGCTAACCCTAAACTCGCATAACATAAGCATATAAATATTTCCTGAATAAGAGATACTGTGCGGAAGCTAAGATATGATATCAATTGAAATAATGAGGAATACCCAATCTAAGTCTGAATATATAAATACTGTGTAAGAGTTTAAGATACTGAACTATAACTCAAATACTAAAGCTGAATCTATCTATGTCTGAAATAGGCCTCTAACTAACTAGAGATGGTGGGAAATGCCCCCAACTAACTCTAGTAAAAATTGAAACAAAATATTGAGTATAAAGACATGTCTATTGTCCTGGAAGAATGAGGAATCACCACTGATACTGCTGAATACAGATCAGGAACCGATCTACATGTGATCTAAATGCTGAGGACCTGAACCTACATCACGAAAATGTAACACCCCTCAAAATGAAGTAGGATAAAGTAGAGCCTCACATGGGTTTTATGCATTAATAACTTGTTAAAATAATGAAGAATAGCCTTTTTAGTCAGTTTTAAAGAGTTTGGCAGTCAAACGTCAAGGGACGACCAAGACGTTCGGAAACTAGTCTTTTACGTGTTGGTGTGTTCTAGTATGTTGTTCATGTTTTTATGTGTTGTTTGGAGTCTAAAAATCAGTGGAGGTGACCCTAGTATCTTAATAAATGTTTTTAGGGTCAAAACGTTTGAATACGACACCCTGAGGCCACCCTAATGGACCCCGAGGAGGACGCCAACCTTGGCCAAGCAAGCTGCCAAGGCAGCTTAAAGTTGTGCATGGAGGAAGTGGCTCCGCGTCGCGGACCTGCTCCACCTATGGCCAAAAAGTTTGATCCACGTCGCGGACTCTACTGTCTCGAAATTTAATTTCCAGAAACTTGCAGGAACACCTCCACGTAGCGAAGTTGTTTCCTCACGAAATCTACGAAAATAAAACTCAAGTTTGACTTGTTTAAAAGGTCTAACTAAGTGAAGGGTAGTTTGGGTACTTTGGGGAATTATTATAAATGGTTATTCTACCTATTTTAGTGTATTTTAAGTGGTTAAAACCCCAAAACCTAGAATTAGACCCCATTCTTCAAATTGACCCTTCCCTCTCAAAAATAGATTCTCTCAAACACTCCATTGAAGACCTTGATGAAGCTCAAGCTAGAAGATGGGTTTTCAACTGATTTCTTCTTCAATTTCATGGGTCTTCAATAATTAAGGTATGGTAACTCTTGATTCTTGAATAACCTCTCATTCAAGGAGTTCTATCAAAGATTTTCAAAAGTGATTCAAAGACCAAAATTCCCAATTTTCAATCTAACCACGGGTCCTTTGTCAAATGATTTTCTAAATAATTCTATTGATGAATTAATGTGGAATTAAGGTTTTTAAGATAATTTTCAAAGGATTTCATGAAGAACCCATGATCCCCGAATTCTCAAAAATTGGCCTATGATATGGGTCTTTGTGAATATGATTTCTATTGGTGAAATTATGGTTAGATTAGATTGTATTGATGTTTCCTATGATTATCTATACTTATTCATGTTGAATTGTTGGTATATTGATGAGTTGAGAATTATGGCCTTATGGGCAAAGTTATGGGTTGATTCATTTGTTTATGGAATTATACTTAGATTATGTTTATGTTATTGAATTACATTGTTGATTCCTATTGCTATCTATCTCAATTGATTATGAATTGTTGAGGA
>JAJOOR010028192.1:0-26528 GCA_036250505.1 Solanum acaule | reverse complement strand
CCCATCTTTTCAGATTTATTTATAATTTAGCTTCCGCATCAGTTTATTTTCTTTAGTATGCTCATGATCATGCCAGCAGGGTTAGCTTGGGATCACTTGTGGTCCTAGGTCCCGTGTTCGCGTCTCGGGGGTAGCTCGGGGCGTGACATACTTGGCTAACACAAGGGAAATTTGTTTCATCTGGTCTATTATGCAAGAAAGACCTTGAATGTGTTTCAAAAGAACTACACCTTCACTGAGCAAGAGTTGTTAGTGCGGTGTATGCTTTTGAGAAGTTTAGAGCTTATCTTTTGGGGACCAAGGTGGTGATACACACCTACCATTCTGCTATACATTACTTGATGGCTAAGAAGGACGCATATCCAAGGTTGATCTGATGGGTGTTATTATTACATGAGTTTTTCTTTGAAGTCAAAGATCAAAAGGGATGTGAGAACCAAGTAGCAGACCACTTGTGGAGGTTGGAATCGAATGTGGTTGTTCCCAGTAAAAAAGATATTGAGGAAACCTTCCCCGATAAGTTGGTGATGGTTGTGTCAAATTGTTCCCCACCTTGGTATGCTAATTTTGTAAACTATATGGTGTGTGGAATTCTTCTAGATGGGCTAAAATTTTTATCAACGAAAAAGGTTCATTTTTTATGCGAAGAAGTATTTTTGGGATGAACCTTACCTATTTCGGGAGTGTTTGTTGATCACATGATTATAAGATGTGTTCCAGAAGTTGAGGTAGATGTTATTGTTGACGCTTTCCATGAATCGTTGATTGGTTGGCACCATAGTTGAGTGAATACTGCTACAAAAGTACTACAAAGTGGTTATTATTGGCCAATGTTGTATCAAGATGTGAATTCTCTTGTTAAGAAGTGTGTAAAATGTCAAAAGCAAGGAGGACTGTTGCGAAGGCATGAATTACCTCTCACCCCTATTTTAGAAGTTGACTTGTTTGATGTATGGGTAATCGATTTCATGGGGCCTTTAATGAGTTCTTATGGGAACATATACATCTTGGTGGCCATTGATTATGTCTATAAATGGGTAGCGCCAGTGGCCTTACCTAATAATGAATAGAGAAGTGTGGTTCAATTTCTCAAGCGCTACATTTTCATGAGATTTGGCACACCACGTGTAATCATTAGTGATTGATGTTTGGTAAATATTTTCATCTACCGATTGAACTTGACCATAAGGCCTTGTGGGCCTTAAAGGTCGTGAACTTGAATTGGGAGGATGTGTCGAAGGATCGAGTTGACCAACTTCATGCTTTGGAAGAGTTTTGGCTTTGAGCATATGAGAGCTCAACCCTTTATAAGGAAAAAAAGAAGAAATGGTATGATGCAAAGATCCTTCACCGAGAGTTTAAAGTTGGTGATCTTGTGCAACTCCACAACTCTCATCTGAGACTCTTTCCGAGAAAACTCAAATCAAAATGGTAGGGTTTGTCCACAGTTAATCGCGTGTTTGCAAACTGGGCAATAGAAGTTCAAACGAGGATGGGTTAATGTTCAAGGTGAATGTGCAAAGGTTGAAGCTTTACTTTGGAGAGCATCCAAATGTGACTATGATTGATGTGGTGTATTTAAATGATGCTTAAATGCATGTCCATGTTGTTCCATGACGTTAACTAAGGCACTTCTTGGGAGGCAACCCAAGATTTACTTTTTGTTTATTTGAATAACGTTTGTTGGATGTGTAGGTTGGAGTTCGTATTTTGGGAGAAACACAAATGGGTGAGGGGTTGGTTTACTCGGCGAGTCGCCGAATTACCTCCATAATTGCTCAAACACATCACCCAATAAAGGTAAAAAATGAGAAAGGTTTTAGATGTTTGGGCAATCTTACAGCTCACTCGGTTAGTAACCAAGTCTGATCAACAAATTCGACCAAGATCACCTTCTGCACATACATCAAGGCGAAGAGGATATCACTCGGCGAGTCACCTAGTCTGATCGGCAAACTCGACTGAACTCGCCCATTGAACTTGAGGATTGGCTGAGGCCCTAGTTACTTTTGGCGGGCTGAGACCCATTCGGCGTGTCGCTGAATCCTATCGTCGATGTTAGTTGAGCTCCCCAAATTTTCCGCGCACCAAAGAGTCACTTTCTTTGAAACTTTTAAAATCATTTTTTGTTTTTTTTATTTGAAATTTTTTAGTCCTCTAGTCATCCATCGCACTTTAGTCTATATTTCTTTTGATTTGCATCTCATGAATGAAGTGTTGTCATGATTCTTCTACCCTCCCCTTTCGCTACGTCTGTGTGTTTGTGTTCATTGGAGGTTGGTTTCTCAAATTTTGTTTAATTTTGTGAAATACTTGCATTGCTAATGTGGAGTGTAATGGGTTTATCGCTAGTTAGTTAAATTTCATGCCTTGAATTGTTAAATTTTGATCAATCATGTTAAATCATTCATTTGGCTCCAATTGTTTATGCTTGTTTTGTTAGTTGTTGAAATTGTAAGTTTTAAATGATGGGTAATGCATGGGTTAAGTCTAAGTAGCCCGAATACAACCAAATGACTTGAATTTTCCCGATTATGGATTGGGTGACATCGTTCTTAAGGGAAACATAATTGTTTGGTTGAATTGGCACTATTTGGGGGATGTCTAAGTACCTCGACTGGTGAATTCATCTTGGGGAGTTGTCAATTGTATGGGTTTGTGTCTAAATTGGTGATTTGTGGGCTTTTGCTCATGAATTGAGATGTTGGTTGGAAAGGTGATGAGTTGGGTCATTTTGGCGAGCTTCGTCGAGCTCGCTAAATTGACTCAGCGCATTGCCAAAAGCCTTCCCCATCGCCTAATTTGTTAGGGTTGTGAAGAGGAGCCACTGTTCATTTTGGCAATGACTCTTCAGATCATCGAAGTGAATTCGGTGAGTCACTGAATAGTCTTGAGATCCCCCTTCCGACCTAGGGATTTTCCTATTTTCACTGTAACTTTGGACGAATCCCTCTTTGCTCGCAGACTAAACTCGGCGACTCACCAAACTATTTCAGAGAGTTTCGTTGCTACTTTTTTTTATTTTTGTTTTACTAACCTTCCGCGAACATTTTCTTCTCGTTTTTGTGTATTTACAGTTATGGCTCAACCTAAGGTCCTAGCTAAGTGTGTATTCGATGAGGATTTTCGTCCACCTCAAAGGAGGCCCAAGCCACAGTCTCCACAACCATGAACAAAGCAAATGGTGTTGTTATTTCAAAGGAAGTTGAACATCTCTAAACCACTCATCGTAAACCTTTACAGGCAAGTGGAAGGGTGAACAACGGGTGGTGGATGACAAAAGCTTGGATGAGAGTGTGGACATTAATTCTGTATAGGTCACCTAATCTGAGTTGGAGAATGAAGTGATTGAGGGTTCTGGGACTCCAATCCGTACTCTGGTGCTTGAAGCTGAATTAACAAAGAGGAAGTCTTCGGAGTTGTGTTCTAAAGCAGCCCATGATCCACTAGTGCTACCACATGCACCACAGGTACCCCTGTCTAATCCTCCTTGGTCGATGAATCGTCTAAATATCGCTGGGTTGCGAACCATACTTGAGGATATGAGGTTGTCCACAGATGGAGTAGTGGATAGGTATCAGAACATTTGGGAGATGTTGCGGTACCACAAATTCCAGAAATTAACAAAGCCTTGAAGAACATCTATTCCCACGTGGTTTAAGGAGTTTTACAAAAGGTTCGCCAAGGTGATTCCAAAAAAGGAAACAGAAGGTTAGTTTTATGGCCCCTGTTGATTTTGTAGAGGTACAGGGAAAGAGGGTGAGGTGTAGTGAAACGGACATCAACAACGAGTTGAATTGCACAGTACAAACTTGGCACTCTTTGGCCGATAAAATCAAAACTCAAACATTGGATGATTTGAAGGGGTGGCTTACCCCATTGTTGAGTAATGCAACACCCTCATGGATCATGGCAGGGGCAATTATTTAAAAATGGACCTCAACATCACATCATGATACTGGCTTGGCTTCGGTTCATCAGTAGCACGTTGATGCCATTAATGAATGAGTCCATTATCAGGCATCCGACGACTGCACTAGTGGGGTGCATCATCGACCGAGAGTAACTGAAGCTGGGTTCCATTATTACACATGAGATAGCTCTGAGGGCAAAACAAAATCAAACCTCATTGCCATTTCTGGCATTGATCAACTCCTTGTGTCACCGATCAGGTATGCCTTTTTTTGGCAAAGATGAATATTAAGGTCACTCCATCCTTGTCTTGTGATATTCGTCGTATTGAAGAAGATTACTTGAAAGATTAGGCGAACAAAACTTTGGTGGACACTTTTCTGGTTGTTGATGTGGATTCCATGGATACTGGTCCTACACCTCCCACCCCTAAAATCGAGCCATAAGGTACTCCTACCCCTTCGACCTCTACTGGTTCTACTCCCACATACCGTCCCCCTTTCACTCATGGCATGATATACAAAATGGGAAATCTTGCCCATTCGGCCAATGTGACAGCTTCTCGGGTTGAGGCCATTATCCCTTCTATGATTGATCGTACTTTTTTTGCTGCTCTTGCTCCCATTTTGGAAGAGTTGAAGGGACAACATGAGTTGATCAATGCCCATGGACATTCAATGGATGCCCTCACCACTCGGGTGGAGGTGTGGTAGAAGATGGGCCATAACCCCACTGATTTGATAACCCTAAATGCTGCTATTGTTGGTTTGCATCGTGATGTGGATGAATTTAAGTCCACCGACATATCGATGCTTTGATGCTATGTAGATGTACCTGATGACCCTAGTTTTGTGTTTCCTCATGTTCAAAATACTAAAAAGGTGGGGCAAGCTGATTCTAAGATCCCTCTGGCTATAATGACCAGAGATATTACTGCAGGTGATAAGGATGCGGATTAGGACACTCCCGAGACTGATGAGAAGGACTTATTTGATCATGAGATTGATGTGTATGAAGATTTGGAGGACCTAGAAGGTGATATGCTACAGGTGGCCCCGGAGACATCACTTTGCGACACTTCCATTATTGGTTCTAGTGGGTCTAAGTCCACAAAGGAAGTCATTATGCAGCCCTCTGAAGTTGGAGTTGAGCAGGGCACTGATGCCTAGGTTGAGACACACCAGTGAGCCATAGTTCTCCTCAGGCTTAGACTGACAGGAATATCCTTACATTGTCTCCGGTTTATTTTCAGTTTTTCTGTATTGAGGACACTGCTTGTTTCTTTTTTGTGGGGTAAAGGTACCTAGCTACCTACCCTTTGGTTGTATTTTTTCCATTTTGAGATATTGTGTTATTTTCATTTGGGTTGGAATTATATCACTTTGTCATTTTGTTTAAATAGGGTACGATGTTTTGGTATGATTCATTGGCCTCCCTCGTTATTGCTTAAAAATGATTGTTGGCTACTGTTCTCTTGTATATTTGAGTGTCGATTGCGGTCAATATCGATGAATTGAATAGTGATCTTGATGAATGATATGTTTGTTTGAGTCCAACGAGGTAATTTGAGTTGCATAAGTCTTGTGTGAACTTTTAGCATCTCATTGTCACTAGTCGAATATCAAGTGTAAATCTTTCAATGACTGTTGCACGCGAGCTTAACTTGTAGAACTATGATAATGATTGTTTTTGGATGCCATGTGTGATGAGGTTTACTTGAAAAGTGTGCATGAGGATACCTAGACCTTTCCTTGTTGGTCCAATTGATTAGCATCGGTGAATGAAAGAAATGATCTTAGGCATGAATTTTAAGAGTGAACCTAATTGCTATACTTTTGTGTGACCACCTTGCGAGTGTGTGAATCTAGCTTAGCATCATTTGAGCCTAACCTTTTCTTTGGATGAACATGAACGCAAGTTTTTAAACAGGTTGTTGAAATTTTCATGTCCTTCCTACCTATAACATTCGTGAAGCATTGGTTTGTTTAAATAGCAAACTTAGGCCGAAAGCCTAAGTTGGGTGTGTGGTAAGAATGAGGAAAGAAACCGAGTAAAAAGTTCATGAAATTTGTCCTTGTAAGCATGTGGTGAAAAAGATAAGGACCCCTCCATATATATAAAAAAAGAGAAAAGAAAGAAAAGAAATTAATCATTGTGCATGGTTTTGGAAATAATAGGGGTGTTCGATGAGCTATACTAGAAAGTGTGTGTTTTATCAATAGGCCAAGAATGAGTTGTGAATATTAAAAGAATGGCAGAAAAAGGAAAATAAGTGAAATTTGAGTCATTTTTCATGAAGGTAGAGTCACTAAACTGAAATGATCATACTCGTAACCTCATTCCAATTACAAGCCTTAAAATACCTTTGTGATGTTGCATAAGCCAAGTGATGTGTTGGTTTGAAAATATGGGCAAGCCTATGGGAAGAATCATGCATGTTTTTCTCATTGGTATTGTGATAGTTGATTTTGATTCCTTAATTTTAGTCCTTGATCAGCTTTGTGAGAGTAAGGAATCATTCTTGATGTGAGGGCATTCGAATACTTTTGTTGGACATAAATTTGCATTTGAAGTAAGCATTTGTGAGCATGAACTCTAATTAATGATGACTAGTCATAGTTTGAAGATTTGAGTGCACAATTGAACATTGCATGTTTATAGTGAACCTTGTATGCACTTTCAAGTTAACTCTCAAGGAGCACTACTTGTAGACATCCCCGTTGCTCGGATTGATCTCGTGTATTACTTGAGGAAAGGCCAAAACTTAAGTTGGGGGTGTGGATGAGTCGGGAATTTTAACTTATTGAAGGTTTATTATTTCATGAATTAGTGTCTTCAATGCCTATTTTTTGTTCATAACTAATGTTAAATTGTTTATGTGAAACCATGAATGCTTAAGAACAAGGCAAGGACAATACATTGAAAAAAGAAGAAAAAAAGTTGGAAGAGTTGAGGAAAATTAAGGCTGGAGATCGCAAAAGTCACTCACCGACTGACCGAGTGAGTGTTTAGCTCACCAAAAGATCCAGCAAAGTTGGGTCATGAATAAAGCTATTTTGGCGAACTTAAGTGCAAAATGGCACACCACCGAATGAAACAATTAGCTCAACTTAGATCGCCTAAATGATCAAAACAATTGGAGAATGAAGTCAAGTCCACTTGGCGGAGAAGGATCCAACTGGCTAATCGATGAAGTCATTCGGCGGTATCCATAAGGTTCGCCAATTGAGAAGTAAAAAATTCAAAAGCGGAAGCAGAAAATTGGCGGGATGGCCTGCCCATCGGTGGTTCGTTGAGTCACTCTGTGAACCCGACTAATACCGCGGAGTTGGTCTTGAGGTGGAATTTTGGGAAAGTTTTGGAAACATATAAATTGATTTTTGAAGAGAGAAAGAAAGAGATTTTTACATTACCAAATATTTTACTAGTAGAAACTTCTATTATCTTGGGGTTTTTGAGGAAGGACATTGAGGTTTGAGTCTAAATTTTTGGCATTGTGTATTGAAGATTTTGGGGATCTAGATGGAACATCTTTTTGGTAACTTTTACTTACTTGTTACTATGTTTGGCTAAACCCCTTAACCTTAGCGGTGTGATTATGTAATCGAATAAAAAAATTAGCTTGTAGGTATCGTTAATTTCTAGATTGAGTGTTGTTTTGAAATGGGTTCAGTTATTTACTCATGTTTCCATTTATGGATTGAAGTTGCAAATTCAGTTCTAGCTTTAGCTCTCTAAGTTTTTTGTTAAAGATCCTTAGGGTGGAGTATGCAATTGATAGTTGTATTGACTCTTATCTTTATAACCTAACCTGATAAAGTGGGTTAAATTAAGAAATTGGGTTTCTCACATCGTTAAGCTATTTGAGGTTGAAAAAATGGTTGTTAGAGTTACAACCCATCCTACCCATTGAGATTCAACGACTTAAAGAAATATTTGTGAATAAGATTGTACTGAGTGAGTCTAAAACTTCTTAGGTGTTAAGGTCAATTCTTGAATGTGGGAATGATTCTGGATACAAATTAAGGTCACTAGAATCCCCTATCATAAAGTTGAGTTAAAAGGTTTCTTAAAGATTGAGTTTCAATATGAGATTTTACTTGGGTCAACTTTAAATGATCATAACTCTTGGCACATAAATAATTAGGTTACAAATCACCTATCAAATTAATGGTTTTTGAGTCCTCTTTCCAACGCCGCCAAGTTTACTTCATTTCAAGATCATACAAAAAGATATGTTCGTTTTAGTGAAGGCTTCTTTTTAAGGCTCCTAAATCCTTTCTAGAGCAGTAGTTTTCTCTTTTCCCATCTCTTCTAGCCTAAGCCACGTTTTTCCCCACCCAATTAAGTTCTGATCAATGTTAAAACTATATTTCACGTTCTTTCACACTTAGAAGAATTAGAGCAATGTTCCAAGAGGAGAAAAGCTAGGGTTCAAGCGTTCTTCAAGTTTCCATCGATTTTGCCAAGAACTTTTGTTCTTTCCAGGTATGTAAGGCTTCTCATAGTGTTCGACTTGTTCATTTTCACGACTTACATCTCAATTTAGTCAAGAAATTGTTTTATCTAAATGATCCTTTCGTATTTCTTGATATTGAGTTCAATTTTTTAACAATGGAGGTTTTGATTCCCTTCTTTTGTGAATCTTTGGTAAAGTTATGTTTCCAAAGGAATTGTATGAAATTTCTCATGTATTCATGTTGGGTTTTATAATTCAAAAGAGTTTAGGAGAAATTTTCCCATTTCTAAACTAGTTGGGGTCCTAATTTTAGCTTGAAAATTCGTCGGGTTGCTGGGCATGGCACCCTGCATCAGAAATGCACCCCAAACCTGGGGATGATGTTTTATGCATGGTGCCTCACGCAAGTAGTGCGCTATGAATCGCTTGACTGATCCCTTCCATGTTTCATCTGAATGTGTTCCTTTGGGTCGTGGCTATGTATCCCTTCTCCGTATTAGCTAATATAGGCTCAATATACCTTTGAGAATTCCTGCATGTTCTAATGACATGTCTTATGCACATTCAAAACTAAAGTGAGTTTAAGAGAAAAGTTCAAGAAATTTTGTTAAGTTGATTTTGTGTCCTTGAGTTCCTGATAATTCTTTTTAAAATTCTATTCCTAATTATTGAATTTCTATATGTTATGCATTAAGATTCTTGAGTTTATTTGTTCATGTCTATATTTCAGCATGAACCCTAAGAATTAAGTATTCTTGAGATGAGTAGTATCATTGAGTATGAGTTTTTGAGTTCTGAGTATTAAGTTTTCTACATTGTTATTGATATCCTTGAGTTGATTCATTTATGTCTATATTTTAGCATGAACCCTATTTGAGTTATGAATTTTGAGAATCTTTTAAAGTGAGTGCTTGTGTTTAAACGGAATTTTGAGGAAGTAAAGAGGAGTTTGAGAAAGAGTATAGGGGAACTAAGTATTTCCCAAATGCTTCATTTTTTTATGAAGAAAGAGAGTATTATTTTGAGAAAAGAGAAACTTTAATTTCTAAATGAGTCTATGAATTCAGATATATTACAAAGTAGTTACAACTTTTAAGAGGATAGTTTGAGCAATTATCTTAAAATAGATAAAGAGTGTGTTTTATACATTTGAGCATGAGTTTATATATTATTGGGAGTAGTATTGAGCAGTGATATGGGGATAAGTTCTGACAACTCAAAATCCTCATAAACCATATATTCCAACATGGGTAAAGGATCATACTTTTTAGATGAATCCTTAGTGCCTTTGGGCAGAGCCTAGTTGATCAACTTAGTTGAGGTGTTCTATACATCGACAAGGTATAGGACAGTTCTAGAAGTGTACGCAAGACGTTGTATGATCATGTCGCTCATAGTGATGGTTGTCAGTTAGAGAATCTCCAAAATTGAGTTAAAAGTATTTTATTATGACATTTAATATGTTAAGTTTAGAGATGAGTAAGTAATTTTTGTAAAGTTTTAATGATTTAAGTTCTTTTATTCTTTACATTCAGTTGTGTATATATCTATATATATTGCAGTCCTTTAATTTGGGTATTTGTTATTCAGCTATATTACATACTCGTACATTCAATATACTGATGTCATTCAACCTGCATCGATCTTTTAATTATGCAGATACAAGTTCTTAGGTTCCTCAACAAGATTTCGTTGAGATCACTTCATTTGCTCGTCAATTTTTGAGTACGACCTCCTTGCTTCTGGAGGACTCCAGTTTTATAAGGTGTTAGTAGTAGTCCTCTTTAGGAGTCGTGGGTCTTGTCTTGACACTCATCTTTGTATGGTAGAGGCTTCATAGATAAAAAGTTTTGGAAAGTCTTTCACTATCAATTGTTTCATTTAAAATTTATGTTTCATACTTAGTATATTAAGTGAAATTTTGAGATTTAGTAAATTGTTTTTAAATATTTCTTTCAATTTGATGCTTATGTATGCTTGAGTTAGTCTTCCACTTGTAGTCAGCCAGGATAAGGATTCGCTTGAGGCAGCAATGGTTCTCGAGTGCCGGCTATATCCAAGGTGTACACTAGGCCCATGACAGTGAAGGCTATGTCCAAGGTGTACACTAGGCCCGTGACAGTGAAGGCTCACCTCAGTAACAAAATACACACAAATGAACTTGTCAACCACTAATCTTACCCCCTACAATGGTGTCTGCCTAGACATGCATGTAAGGAGTGAGCTATATATAAATATAACAAGTAAGATCCTCGACCTGCTACTTTAATAACCCTGGAACAAATGTTAGAAAATATATTGTAACTTCCCGCCTTAAAATGAGCTAAATTTAGAAATAACTAATTTAGAAAGAGCTAATTTGAGATTTGTTCAAGATAAGTTTAAGTTGTGAGTTTTGGGTCCACTTCAAACGACCACAACTTTCATTACAAGATGAGGTAGGTGTCCCATAAGATATCAAATGAAAGGTCTTTGAATCATCTTTCCAACGCCAGCGAGTTTGCAAAATTTTGAGCTTGTATGAGGGATATATGCCTGTTTGAAGTCAGCCTGTCAAGTTAAGGAAAGTGCTCGAATTAGTTAGGGGCATTTTGGTCATTTCCTTACTACATCATCTATTAACATTTTTAGTAATTATTTTAGGGTGAAATCTAATTTGGGTCATTTTAGCAATCCTAAATTACGCTTACAGTTTTAGAAGAGAGTTCAAGAAGAGGAAAAAAGGAGAAAAGGAAGAACGAACAAGATCTCTTGCGAAACGACGATTTGTTTCACCAAATTGAGGTATGTAAGTTTTCATAGTATTGGATTCTTTCACCCACATGCCAATCATGAGTTTCTTTTGCGAATCTATCCATAAATATTGAGAAATTTAAGTTCTTGATAGGTCTTCTTGAAGTGCTGCTTTCGTTCTTGAATTAGGATGGGTTTAATGAGTTCTTGATATAAATATATGAGTTTTAGGGTTATTTTTAGTAGATTCTCATGTACTTGTATTGGGTAATTGAATCTAAGGAAAATTTGAGGAAAGCAATCGATTCTAGAAGAATTAGGGTCAGAAAATAAGAAGAAAAATTCGTCAGAATGTTTTTGGGGATGGCTGGGGTGGCGCCCAGGCAGTGCACCAGAAACCAGTCTATCAGTTTCAGGGGTTGGCGCCCCGCACCAGTAGTGCGCTAGGGTCGCATGCCCGTACCCTTTTTCCCTAGTTTTCTTCGTCTAAGTTCTTTTAAAGTGTAATTTTACTCCCTACTGATCCTAACTACTCTAAACTACATCTAAACATCGAGAGATCATTCATAACATGAATCATACCCCTTGAATTCATAATTCAAATTCAAGGTAGAGTTAAGATTAAAGTCTTGAGAGTTCTTTTAAGTAATTTTCAGAAGTCTTTTACAATCTTTAAAAACTTGTTTTAAGACTCGAGTACTTGAGTTTGAGGCTGAGGAGAGTTGAGTTTCATTTTACAAAATGAATATATGGGAACTAAGTATTCCCAAGGGTAAATGTTTTTACATTAAGAAAAATGAGGGGAGAAACCAATTTCCAAGTTCGTCATGCCTCGAGCCGATACCCTGGACGTGGCCGGCACTCGAGAACCATTGTTGGCCCCAAGCGAACCCTTGGTTGGGCTCAACTCTCGGCGAAAGACTTACTCAACAACATATGAACTCAAAAGTAAACTTTACTCAACTGTCTTACAAGATAAACTCAAAATATTTTAGAAATAAAACATTCACTGGTCAAAAGAGGCACTCAAGTCTAGAACATTAACAACTTAAAATGTAAAAGACTCATGAACTACTATTGTCTATCTATCTAAAAAGCCTCTAATACTATGAGAGATTTTGGGACAAGACCCCCGATCATCCTAGAAAACGTAAATAGATGAAGATAAATAAGGGATCTTTTGGAAGCAAGGAGTCTCACCAAACAACTCTAGAACTCAAATGGATCAACGAAGTGCTGGTTGATGATCCTGGTTACCAGTATTTACATCATGAAAGATATAGGCCAAATGGCATCAATACATTGAATGTACAAGCATGTAAGGGGAAAACTGAACATTACCTGCAAGCTTGAACTGATAAAAAGGAAAGATACTTACTTTGACTTTACTTAACTCAACCTCAACTCATGGATACTCAACTCAATGCAATATAAAATGACGATAAAAGTGCAGTTTATATAAAGCATTAAAATAGTAGATAACAACTCAATGTATTTAAAAATACAATAATAACTTAGTTTGTATGTAAAGATACAAATTAACTCTATTTGGGAGATTCTCTAACCGACAACCATCATTGTGAGCTAAGTGATGATACATCGTGTCGCCCGCACTGCCAAAACTGTCCTATAACTTGCCAGGGTATAGAACTCCTCAACTAAGTTGATCCACTAAGCAATGCTTAAAAAGAAATAAGGAATCATCTAAAAAGTATGACCCTTTCTATCCACGTTGGCTACATGGTTTATGAAGACTTTGAGTTATCTGAACTCGTCCCCATCTCGGTGCTCAATACAACTCCCAAAATATAATTTAGCTCATATGTTTTAAAAAACATTTCCTTATCCTCAATTTTGAAAGTATTACTCAAAATATTTTCTCTTTAAAAAATGTTGGTGATGCATGTTGTAGAAAGTGTTTGAGGTGATGCATGTTGTTGATGTTGAGAGAGTGTAACTAGCTGCAGACCAACTAAAGGGTGTTGCTAGAGAATGGTACTATCAATGGAAGAAGAGTAGAGCTAAGGGTGCACCAATTGTGAGTTAGGCTGTGTTCGAAGAGGCATTCATGGGGAGTTTCTTTTCCCGTGAGCTGAGAGAGGCCAACGTAAGAGAATTCCTCACTCTTAAGCAAGAATACATCAGTCTGCATCAAGTTAATTGAACTTTCCCATTATTCTCCGAAGATGGTTGCTGATATGAGGAGCAGAATGAGCTTGTTTGTGTCTGGGTTGTCTCGTATGTTGAGAAAAAAGGGTAAGGTTGAGATGTTGATAGGGGGCATGGACATATCAAGGCTTATGATCCATGTGCAACAGGTTGAGGAAGAAAAGCTGAGGGATAGAGAGGAGTTTTGAAACAAGAAGGCTAAGACAACACGAAATGAGTTCGGGCAGCAGAAGAGTAATGCAAACCAGTGATGCGTTCAACAAAAGCCAAATGGACCTTCTCCATCATCTGCTAGTGCACCTGCACCAAAGAACAAAGGTGAGCTCAAGAATCAGAACTCCTAGAACTTTAGAGCTAGACCTGCACAGTCTCAAGGTAGTGTGGCACAAGCAGGTAATGGGACTCCTGGATGTGCTAAGTTAGGTAGGAACCACCCAGGATTGTGTCGTGATGGCTCCATTGGTTGCTTCAAGTGTGGTCAGAATGGTCACTTTATGAGAGAGTGCCTTACGAATAGGCAAGGTAATGACAATGGTGTAATAGAGCCCAATCTTCTTTAGTGGCTCTGCCTAACAGAGATGCACATAGACGAGCTACTTCAGAACAGGCGGAGAGGTAAACCATATGTATGTTATCACTAGTCACCAAGAGCAAGAGAATTCACCTGATGTTATAACCGGTATGATCAAAGTCTTTACTTTTGATGTATGTGCATTGATAGATCCAGGTGCGAGTCTATCTTTGGTGACTACCTATGTTGCTATGAGGTTTGATATTATTCCCGAACAACTTCTTGAGCCCTTTAGTGTTTCCACACTTGTTGGTGAGTCTATTCTAAGTGAGAGTGTTTATCGTGAATGTACCATTATGTCAATCACAAGGACACCATGGCTAACTTAGTCAAGTTAGAAATTATAGACTTTGATGTTATTCTTTGTACGGACTTGCTTCATGCTTGTTATGCTTCAGTTGATTGTAAAACTCGATTAGTTGAGTTCCAATTTCCTAATGAGTCAGTTATAGAGTGGAGGAGTAGTTCAGCAGTGCAGAATAGTGATTTTATTTCGTACCTTAAAGCGAGAAAGTTAGTTTCCAAGGGGTGCATCTATCATTTAGTCCTAGTTAATGACTTTAGTGTTGAGACACCACATATTCTGTCAGTTCCAGTTATCAGTGCGTTTCTAGAAGAGTTTCTAGATGACATTCCCAGAGTCCCTCCTAAAAGAGAGAAATAGGCTTCGGTATAGATATTTTTTCTAATACTTGTCCTATCTCTATTCTGACATATCGAATGGCTCTACCTGAGTTTAAAGAGCAGTAGAAAGACCATCTTGATAAAGGTTTCATTCGACCAAGTGTCTCACCTTGGGGTGCTCTGTCTTATTTTTGAGGAAGAAGGATAGTTCTCTTCGGATGTGTATTGATTATCTTCACAATCTACTAAGACTGCTAAGTTAGAAAATGATTTACAAAACTGGAGTATACCAGAAGAACCTTTCAAAAAGATTTATCACTTAGGCAATTTTAGTTATCTTACTCGTCGTAATATTAAGACTTGTGAGTCCACTATTGCAATTAATAATTCCTTAGAAATTATTTACCTTCTTAATGAGTCCACTATGTTTGGAGTTTTGCAGAGTAATCTTGCTGTTGGACCAGTTTACTTTAATTGTTATCCTAACTTCTCTGTCGACATTAATGATTCTAATGTCATGGATTCTTTGACACTCAATGTCAAAACCAAAAACTTGAACAGCAAAATCAATACTCGTGAAATAGCTATTATTTACCGAGTCTATTATCGTCTTATGAAAACCCATCTTGCTCCTAAAGCTCCTAATGAGAGCATAAAAGGTGAGACTATGCTTATGGAAGCCAACCAAGAACATAGTTCTATCTTTGTTCCTCGACTTCTTCAATGGAAAGATATACTCTCGAGCAATGATTGGCGTTTTGAGAATCTAACTCAACCATTTGCGTCTCATTCTGAAAGATCTCAGATTGAAAGAGTCATTCACTTTCTCGATGGGTCTATAGAACTCAAATTCTTAGACAATCCTGCAAGGAGATCTTCCTCGAATCGAAGGTCATCCTGGTCCCCTT
Source organism: Solanum acaule (assembly GCA_036250505.1). Classification (NCBI taxonomy): domain Eukaryota; kingdom Viridiplantae; phylum Streptophyta; class Magnoliopsida; order Solanales; family Solanaceae; genus Solanum; species Solanum acaule. The sequence goes on along the minus strand of JAJOOR010028192.1, from coordinate 11,152 downwards.
GTACTTCGTGTCTCTCGAGACCCGTCCCCAGGCCACCTTCTTTTTCAAAAACCCCGGAGGAAGCAGATGATGATGAAATTATTTTTATTGTTGACAACAGCAAAGGTAAAGTCACAGGGGTAGTCTTTTCAGGTAACGTACCCAAAGTATTTTACCAAGATATTCCAGGCAGCCTACTGCAAGTGAAATGGAGCCTCCCAAGGAGAAACCAGCTTGGCTTGGAATGCTTGAGACAGGTAAAATCTTTGAGCCTAATCCAAACATCATGCATGAACAATGGATTCATCCTGACAATCAGGTAAAGAGAAAATGGTATGTTGCTACCTATACTCTTAATCAAAGTAAATCCTTTAGAGATTTATGAATGACTGATATGAGAAGGATCGGTTGTGAAATAGAATTCTTCAAATGGTTTGAAATGACTGGCACGATTGAAAATTGTGCTGAGTCATTACAAGTTATCATTAACAAATGGTAAACTACTTCTAACAAAGTTGTTGAATCTACCACTCCTCCTCTAGAAGGAATTAACATTCCTATTGCAGGAACAGTGATCAACGCTTGTCCTTTCAAAGAGAAAAGTGATAAGACAGGTGGTTTACTCACATCTGTAGACATTGACCGAGTAGTTGAACAAAACAATTACTCCAACCAAATCCTTCATATTATCTCTAGACAAATAGAAGATACTAAACCCACCATTAGTGGAAGACCAACCACAGCTTCTACTTCATCCAGACATAATATTGAAACCTATCCAGGATACAAAATCCCTGAATTTTCTAAAGAAAAATTCCCCAAATTATCTGATACTTTTGAAGTAACAGGAAATATCATTGAGAAAATCAATGCCCAACTTTACAACTTCAACATCTCCGCGAAAGATGATAAAACACCAGAAAAGGTTTCTACCCTTCAGGAGGAACCTACATCCACTCAAGAGAAATCTAATCTCCTCCAAAAACTTGCTAGTAGTCGTTTTCATAACATAAAAAACTACCATAACAAACCTTCTTTCCCAGATTTGCAGTATGAGGAAAATGCCTTTTTATCTACTTCCTCTCACGAAGGAAGAAGCATCACCGAATGGAATATTGATGGCCTAGCTGAGTATCAAGTTTACAATAAACTCCATGAAATGGGTGTTTCCATTACTGCATATAAAATGTGTAGTTCTACAGATAAGGATCTAGCTAACATGATTATTGTAGGTTTCACAGGAATGTTGAAACACTGGTGGGATAACTATGTTATTGATGAAATCAAACAACTCATTATTAATGCCACTGCAATGGAAACAATTGTTAAAATGGAAGGATACACGCAATCTACTTCTCAAGTTACAAGGGAAGATGCTTGTGCTACTCTCCTTTACCATATAGTCTTACATTTTATTGGAGAACCCAAATTATTTCAAGATAGGAGTATACAAATTCTGAGCAATCTTGGTTGTCCAAATTTAGACGACTTTATCCATTACAAACATGCCTTTCTCTATAAGGTTATGATTCGTCTAGATTGCAATTTGGATTTCTGGAAAGAACGCTTCATCAGTGGTCTACCTCCTCTCTTTGCAGATAAAGTAAGGACAAAGATCCAAGATCGCAATAATGGAAGTATTCCTTATGGCAATCTTACTTATGGTGATTTGGTAAGCACCATCAATGTTGTAACCCTTGAACTTTGCACGGATATTAAGCTCAAACATCAGCTCAAGAAAGAGCAGTCGTCTTCTAGAAAGGAAATTTGAAGTTTCTGTAGAGATTATGGTTTTATCACTCCACCTGATAAGACCAAGAAAGAAAAAAAAGGAAAAATCTCATAGGCAGAAATCTCGAACAAGAGATGACTGTACCAGACCAAAGAAAAAGAAGTCTAGGTCCAAAAGGCCTAATGATGCCAAAGTAGATGTATGTTGGACTTGTGGCAAAACTGGACATAAAGCCAATGCATGCCGTTCCAAGACCAAAAAGAAGAAAATCAATCTTCTTAAAATAGATGACTAAACCAAAGGTAAGCTCCTTGCTATTCTTGACGAACCCTTTTCTGAATCCTTGGGTACATCTGATGAATATAGTGATGACAAAGACATTGATCTTGATTATGATTAAGACAAAAGCCAATCAGGAAGATATTGTATCTGTACTGAAACATTATGTACTTGTGACAGTACACCAGTTATACAAGTACTTTCTGATCATTCGAAAGAAGCTCTCTTTGATGTTATACAACATATTAAAGATGATGAGGCTAGGAATCATTTTCTGCTAGAACTCAAAAATCTTCTTCTCAATACGGACAAACCTAAACCTCGTCCGATAATTGAACCATTCAGCATGAAGCAAATCATGAATCACTCAGATAATCATTGTGAACCTTCCATTTCAGATCTTCGTCATGAGGTCTCTAGTCTCAAAGAAGAGATTAGAAATATCAAATCTCGATTTTGCATCGTTGAGACTGACATCCTCACTAATTAAGTTTCTAAAAAAACTACTTTCCATGACCTCAAGTCTAACCAAGATTCTTCCCATGAAGATGATGATAACATTGGTATTGACCTCTCCAATATCAATAATGATCACCTAGTCGAGTCTTTAGTTACCCATATAGGTAATGACACTTCTACTTCTGCAGCACCAGGAATAACGGTAATTTCTTCAATTCGACCTCATAGTCATCATATACATGTAAAAATAGTTGTTAGTAAACATTTTGTTATTAACAAAATTGCTTTGCTTGACAGTGGTGCATATAGGAACTGCATTGTAAAAGGTATTATTCCAACTAAGTATTTGAAAATTATACTCCACTACAGGAGAACTTTTGAAAATAAATTATAAGCTTTCTAAATCTCATATTTGCAATAATGGCATTTGTTTAACAAATGATTTTGTTATTACTAAAGATATCAATGAATATATTATACTTGGAATACCTTTTATCACTCAGATAAAACCATATTTTACTTATTTAGACGGTATTAATACTACTATTCTTGGAAAAGATCTTCATTTTACTTTTTTCAAAACTCTCTCCCAAGATGAAAGTAATTTTGTTAGAGAAAACACCATTTTCCGTATTAATAACCTGTCACAACATATCACTTTTCTGAAGGAAGAAATTCGTGTTAAGAAAATCGAACAAATTTAAAAACCCCGGAGATGGTTACTAAGATAGACAATCTTCATAAAAAATTTAAAGAAGATATATGTTCTGATTTTCAAAATGCTTTTTGGGAACGTAAAATCATATTGTGGATTTACCATACATTGAAGGATTCAATGAACATGCTATTACCACTATGGCAAGGCCTATCCAAATGAATCACGAAATGATGGAATTTTGTAAGAAAGAGATCGACACTCTTTTAAAAAATAAGATTATTAGAATCTGTCAATCACCTTGGAGTTGTTCTGCTTTCTACGTTAATAAAAACGCGGAGAAAGAAAGAGGAGGACCAAGACTAGTAATCAATTATAAACCTTTAAACTCCGTTTTAAAATGGATCAGGTATCCCATACCTAACAAACGAGACCTTTAGAAAAGGACTTTTAAAGCTAATATTTATTGCAAATTTAATATGAAATTAGGTTTTTGGCAAATTTAGATTTTAGAAAAAGATAAGTATAAAACTGCTTTCAATGTCCCGTTGACAATATGAATGAAATGTAATGCCTTTTGGGCTCAAGAATACCCCTTCTGAATTTCAAAATATCACGAATTCCATATTCAATAATTACTATTATATGTCAATTGTTTATATTGATGATGTGCTAATCTTTTCAGAGAACATTGATTCTCATTTTAAACAGCTCAACACTTTCATCAAGATTGTTAAGAATGATGGTTTAGTTGTCAGTGCCAAGAAAATGGTGCTTTTTCAAACTACTATCAGGTTTTTAGGTCATGACCTTTATCAGGGAACTTATAAACCTATTTGCAGGGCCATAGAGTTCTCCTCTAAATTTCCTAATGAGATTCCTGACAAAACTCAACTCCAAAGGTTTTTAGGAAGTTTAAATTATGTAGCTAGTTTCATTCCAAAAGTCAGACATGTTTGTGAACCTCTTTATAAAAGTCTTCGGAAAAATCCAGTTCCTTGGAGTACTGAACAAACTAAGGCTGTCATCCAAGTCAAAGCTCTTGTACAAACAATTCCATGTCTAGGAATTCCTAACCCAGATGCCTTTATGATTGTTGAGACCGATGCGTCTGATGCAGGTTATGGAGGAATTCTTAAACAAAAAGTAGATCTTGAATCTACAGAGCAACTAGTTCGTTTTACATCACGAATTTTGAATTCCGCACAAAAGAACTATTTTACTGTAAAAAAGAAGTTTATCTATAGTACTTTGTATCACAAAATTCCAAGATGATCTTGTTAACAACGAATTTTTACTCAGAGTAGATTGCGAATCTGCTAAAGAAATATTACAGAAAGATGTCAAAAATCTTATTTCAAAACAAATCTTTGCTAGATGGCAAGCTCTACTATCTAGCTTTGTTTTTGAAACAAATTTTATCAAAGGGGAAAATAATTCTCTCCCAGATTTCTTAACAAGAAAATTTTTACAGGGAAACAATGAGACCAAGCATGAGGCCCATGAAGCCTGAATCATCTTAGAAGAACCAACAAATGGCTAGACCATTTGATATCCCAACTACATGATTATTTCACCTCAGACCAACTGTCCCTCAAAGGGCAAACATCATTACTGATAAAGGATTCCAGAACAGATATACTGCCTTGGCAGATTATCCAAAACTGGAAGCAAAACCTCCAACTCCTACTAAATTAATCAATCAGAAGATTGACCAAGGATCAACCTTCTCTTTGGTCCAAACCAAAGAGAGTTATACAATGACGGCCCCTGAGACTTTCGCACAAGCAGTAAAACCAATAGCAGCAAAGAAGCCTGATGCAATTACAATAGAAGAAGAGTTTGAATTTATAACAAAACAAGCTCTACCAATCATGGCCATTGACAAACAGTACGAAGGAGCTCCTATTGCCAGTCTTATCAAGCCAGTTTATTTAAAAAACAACTTCGTGGATACAGATAATCCATTTAAAACACAATGGTATTTTGAAGAAATTCTGGTAGACACAGAGTCTATTATTATTGAACACACTATGAGTGACAGGGATCCGGAATATATCAGCTATTCTAGATTCATAATCAAGAGGGTTTTGTTTACATCAGAATGGTACGCAGATCACCTCTTTACCCCTATTACACTTTCAATACCTCATAAGCCTCAAACTTATAATTGGCATGATTATAAAAATGCATGGTTCAACTTTATGTATATCAGACCAGGACACACTTGGTTCATCAAATATTGTCCATACATGGTTAAGGCCACAATTCCCAGATGGTTCTACGAATGGTGGAACTATTTTGAAGGAAATACGAATATCCTTCCCCAACAGTTTCTCAGCAGGTTTGAAGAATTTTAAACCAAGGAAGAAATCTCTACACTACCAGAACACATTAAAATGTGCAAATATTTTATAAAGAAAATAATGGTCTTTTTATCTTAGGTTTACAAGTGGACGGTTAAGATTCTACCGACACTTAATAGGGGGTCCTACTTCTTTTATATAGGAACCAAAAGTAGATGGATAATGGTCTTTTTTTGAAAGAAGGTAGGTGGTATGTTGTCTTTCAATAAGAGACTTCTTTTCAAGATTCCTTTTAGGAACAGTAAGTTGCCTTTTGGGAAAAGTAATTCCGATGCTTTTCACCTCTACTCTTCTCAAAGGTCGTTCTCCTGTTCTTATTAGGAGTCAAGATAAGTTGCAGCTATCCCACTGGGGTCTAGCATGTCGCCATTGTCATTTTTGGATGTGACTTCTTATAGGAGGAACATGATGTCTTCTTCGCTAGTCTGGTCATCGTCCATTTTTTCAAAAGCTTTCTTCAATTTCTCTTTTAATACATTCTTTGATGTTGATGATGTGGCTACTCTTGGCAATACTTTAACTGGTGATTTAGATATAACTTTTGGAACCCATCCTCAGATTTTGATTTCCTTCGATAGATACTTAATCATATCTGAATCTGGCTTAGCAAAATTCCATGATAAAATATAAGATATTCTTTTCTTTATAAAATATTTGCACATTTTAATGTGTTCTGGTAGTGTAGAGATTTCTTCCTTTGTTTGAAACTCTTCAAACCTGCTGAGAAACTGTTGGGGAAGGATATTCTTATTTCCTCCAAAATAGTTCCACCATTCAAAGAACCATCTGGGAATTGTGGCCTTAAGCATGTCTGGACAATATTTGATGAACCAAGTATGTCCTAGTCTAATAGACATAAAGTTGAACCATGCATTTTTATAATCATGCCAATTATAAGTTAGAGGCTTATGAGGCATTGAAAGTGTAATAGGGGTAAGGAGATGATCTGCGTAACATTCTGATGGAGACAAAACCCTCTTGATTGTGAATCTAGAATAGTTGATATATTCCGGATCCCTGTCACTCATAGTGTGTTCAATAATAATAGACTCTGTTTCTACCAGAATTGCTTCAAAATACCTTTGTGTTTTAAGTGGATTATCTGTATCCACGAAGTTGTTATTTAAATAAACTAGCTTGATAAGACTGGCAATAGGAGCTCCTTCGTACTGTTTGTCAATGGCCATGATTGGTAGAGCTTGTTTTGTTATAAATTCAAACTCTTCTTTTATTGGAATTGCATCAGGCTTCTTTGCTGCTGTTGGTTTTATTTACTGCTTGTGCGAAAGTCTCAGGGGCCTTCATTGTGTAACTCTCTTTGGTTTTGACCGAAGAGGAGGTTGATCCTTGGTCAATCTTTTGATTGATTAATTTAGTAGGAGTTAGAGGTTTCGCTTCCAGTTTTGGATAATCTACCAAGGTAGTATATCTGTTCTGGAATCCTTTATTAGTAATGATGTTTGCCCTTTGAGGGATAGTTGATCTGAGGTGAAATAATCCTGTAGTTGGGATATCAAATGGTCTGGCAATTTGTTGGTTCTTCTGAGATGATTCAGGCTTCAGGGGCCTCATCCTTGGTGTCATTGTTTCCCTGTAAAAATTCTCTTGTTAAGAAATCTGGGAGAGAATTATTTTCTCCTTTGATAAAATTTATTTCAAAATCAAAGCTAGATAGTAGAGCTTGCCATCTAGCAAAGATTTGTTTTGAAACAAGATTTTTGACATCTTTCTGTAAAATTTCTTTAGCAGATTTGCAATCTACTTTGAGTAAATATTCTTTGTTAACAAGATCATCTTGGAATTTTGTGATACAAAGTACTATAGATAATACTTCTTTTTTTACAGTAGAATAGTTCTTTTGTGCGGAATTCCAGATTTCTGAAGTAAAACGAACTAGTTGCTCTGTAGATTTAAGATCTACTTTTTGTTTAAGAATTCCTCCATAAACTGCATCAGACACGTCGGTCTCAACAATCATAAAGGCATCTGGGTTAGGGATTCCTAGACATGGAATGGTTTGTACAAGAGCTTTGACTTGGATGACAGCCTTAGTTTATTCAGTACTCCAAGGAACTGGATTTTTCCTAAGTCTTTTATAAAGAGGTTCACAAATATGTCTTACTTTTGGAATGAAATTAGGTACATAATTTAAACTTCCTAAAAACCTTTGGAGTTGAGTTTTGTCAGGAATCTCATTAGGAAATTTAGAGGAGAACTCTATGGCCCTGCAAATAGGTTTATTAGTTCCCTGATAAAGGTCATGACCTAAAAACCTAATAGTAGTTTGAAAAAGCACCATTTTCTTGGCACTGACAACTAAACCATTATTCTTAACCATCTTGAAGAAAGTGTTGAGATGTTTAAAATGAGAATCAATGTTCTCTAAAAAATTAGCAAATCATCAATATAAACAATTGACATATAAGAGTAATTATAGAATATGGAATTCATGATATTTGAAATTCAGAAGGGGCGTTCTTGAGCCCAAAAGGCATTACATTCCATTCATATTGTCTAAACGGGACATTGAAAGCAGTTTTATACTTATCCTTTACTGAAATCTAAATTTGCCAAAAACCTTATTTCATATCAAATTTGCTATAAATATTAGCTTTAAAAGTCCTTTTCAAAAGGTCTCGTATGTTAGGTATGGGATACCTAATCCATTTTAAAACGTAGTTTAAAGGTTTATAATTGATTACTAGTCTTGGTGCTCCTCTTTCTTTCTCCGCATTTTTATTAACGTAGATAGCAGAACAACTCCAAGGTGATTTAGAGATTCTAATAATCTTATTGTTTAAAGGAGTGTCGATCTCTTTCTTACAAAATTCCATCATTTCGTGATTCATTTGGATAGGCCTTGCCTTAGTGGTAATAGCCTGTTCATTGAATCCTTCAATGTATGGTAAATCCACAATATTTTTTTTACGTTCCCAAAAAGCATTTGGAAAATCAGAACATATATCTTCTTCAAATTTTTTACGAAGATTGGCTATCTTAGTAACCATCTCCAGGGTTTTTAAAATCTGTTCGACTTTCCTAACACGAATTTCATCCTTCAGAAAGGTGATATCTTGTGATAGGTTATTAATATGGAAAATAGTGTTTTCTCTAACAAAATTACTTTCATCTTGTGAGTGAGTTTTGACAAAAGGAAAATGAAGATCTTTTCCAAGAATAGTAGTATTAATACCGTCTAAATCAGTAAAATAAGGTTTTATCTGAGTGATAAAAGGTATTCCAAGTATAATATCTTCATTGATATCTTCAGTAATAACAAAATCTTTTGTTAAACAAATGCCATTATTGCAAATATGAGCTTTAGAAAGCTTATACTTTATTTTAAAAAGTTCTCTTGTAGCAGAGTATAATTTTGAAGTAGTGTTTTGCAAATACTTAGTAGGAACAATACCTTTTACAATGTAGTTCCTATCTGCACCACTGTCAAGCAAAGCAATTTTGTTAATATTAAAATGTTTACTAACAACTATTTTTACAGGTATATGATGACTCTGAGGTCTAATTGAAGTAATTACCGTTACTCCTGGTGCTGCAGAAGTAGAAGTGTGATTACCTGTATGGGTAACTAAAGTCTCGACTAGGTGATCATTATTGATATTGGAGAGGTCAATACCAATGTTATCATCATCTTCATGGGAAGAATCTTGGTTAGACTCAAGGTCGTGGAAAGTAGTTTTTTTAGAAACTTGATTAGTGAGGATGTCAGTCTCAACGATGCAAAGTCGGGATTTGATATTTCTAATCTCTTCTTTGAAACTATAGGCCTCATGATGAAGATCTGAAATGGAAGGTTCAGAATGACTATCTGAGTGATTCATGATTTGCTTCATGCTGAATGGTTCAATTATCAGACGAGGTTTAGGTTTGTCCGTATTAAGAAGAAGATTTTTCAGTTCTAAGAGAAAAAGATTCCTAGCCTCATCATCTTTAATATGTTGTATAACATCAAAGAGAGCTTTTTTTGAATGATCAGAAAGTACTCGTATAACAGGTGTACTGTCACAAGTACAGAATGCTTCAGTACATATACAATCTCTTCCTGATTGGCTTTTGTCTGAATCATAATCAAGATCAATGTCTTCGTCATCACTCTATTCATCAGATGTACCTGAGGATTCAGAAAAGGGTTCGTCAAGAATAGCAAGGAACTTACCTTTGTTTTCTTCATCTATATTAAGAAGATTGATTTTCTTCTTTTTGGTCTTGGAACGACATTCATTGGCTTTATGTCCAGTTTTGCCACAAGTCCAACATACATCTACTTTGGCATCATTAGGCCTTTTGGACCTAGACTTCTTTTTCTTTGGTCTGGTACAATCATCTCTTCTTCGAGATTTCTGCTTATGATATTATTCCTTTATATCTTTCTTGATCTTATCAGGTGGAGTGATAAAACCAAAATCTCTATAGAAACTTCCAAGTTCCTTTCTAGAAGAAGACTGCTCTTTCTTGAGCTAATGTTTGAGCTTAATATCCGTGCAAAGCTCAAGGGCTACAACATTGATGGTGCTTACCAAATCACCATAAGTAAGATTGCCATAAAAAATACTTCCATTAGTGCGATCTTGGATCTTTGTCCTTACTTTATCTGCAAAGAGAGGAGGTAGACCGCTGATGAAGCGTTCTTTCCAGAAATCCAAATTGCAATCTGGACGAATCATAACCTTACTGAGTAAGGCATGTTTGTAATGGATAAAGTTGTCTAAATTTGGACAACTTAGATTGCTTAGAATTTGTAGACTCCTATCTTGAAATAATTTGGGTTCTCCAATAAAATGTTTGGCTATATGGTAAAGGAGAGTAGCACAAGCATCTTCCCTTGTAACTTGAGAAGTAGATTGCGTGTTTCCTTCCATTTTAACAACTGTTTCCATTGAAGTGGCATTAATAATGAGTTGTTTGATTTCATCAGTAACATAGTTATCCCACCAGTGTTTCAACATTCCTGTGAAACCTGCAATAATCATGTTAGTTGCATCATTTTCTGTAGAACCACGCATTTTATATGCAGTAATGGTAACACCCATTTCATGGAGTTTATTGTAAACTTGATGCTCAGCTAGGCCATCAATATTCCATTCGGTGATGCTTCTTCCTTCGTGAGAGGAAGTAGATAAAAAGGCATTTTCCTCATATTGCAAAGCTGGGAAAGAAGGTTTGTTATGGTAGTTTTTTATGTTATGAAAACAATTACTAGCAAGTTTTTGGAGGAGATTTGATTTCTCTTGAGTGGATGTAGGTTCCTCCTGAAGGGTAGAAGCCTTTTCTGGTGTTTTATCATCTTTCGCGGAGATGTTGAAGTTGTAAAGTTAGGTATTGATTTTCTCAATGATATTTCCTGTTACTTCAAAAGTATCAGATAATTTGGGGAATTTTTCTCTAGAAAATTCAGGGATTTTGAATCCTGGATATGTTTGAATATTATCGCTGGACGAATTAGAAGCTGGGGTTGGTCTTCCACTGATTGTGGGTTTAGTATCTTCTATTTGTCTAAAGATAATATTGAAATGACCCAAAAAGTTCTTAAAAATGTGCTTCGGAAGTTACCGGAAACTTGTTTAGCTATATAAAAAAAATCCGTTTCGTTTTTCGAAAATCCGACTTCATATTCTTGTTTAGGGGGTCAAATTGAGTGGGAAATGGGTCTAACCCAAATTTTAG
>JAJOOR010028191.1:0-13660 GCA_036250505.1 Solanum acaule | reverse complement strand
GTCTAATTTTAGGTTTTGGGGTTTTAACCAACTTAAAATACCCTAAAATAGGTAGAATAACCATTTATAATAATTCCCCAAAGTACCCAAACTACCCCTCACTTAGTTGGACCTTTTAAACAAGTCAAACTTGAGTTTTATTTTCACAGTTTCGTCGGGAAGCAAGGTCGCGACGCGTAGGTATACGCACAAGTTTTCTGGAAATTAAATTCGAGACAGTAGAGTCCACGACGCGGACCAAACATTTGGCCCTTGGTGGAGCTAGTCCGCGATGTGGACATGCTCCATCCAAGCACAACTTCAAGCTGCCTTGGCCAAGGTTAGGGTCCTCCTCGGGGACCCTTAGGGTCGCCCCCGGGGTGTCGTATCCGAACGTTTTGACCCTAAAAACATTTATTAAGACACTAGGGTCACCTCCACTTATTTTAGACTCCAAACAACACATAAAAACATGAACAACATACTAGAACACACCAACACATAAAAGACTAGTTTCTGAACATCTTGGTCATCCCTTGACGTTTGACTTCCAAACTCTTTAAAACTGACTTAAAAGGCTAATCTTCATTATTTTGACAAGTTATTAATGCATAAAATCCATGTGAGGCTCTACCTTATCCTACTTTATTTTGAGGGTCGTTACAGGTCTAGACTCTTATGATTTTCTTTTCTGAAAAAGACTTCTATTGTAAAAGTTTTAAATTTTTTTGCATCATTACTATGTCTTATGTTATGATTATGCTAAGGGGTTGTATGACACCCCTTCGGGGTCAAGTACGCTGTGTTACGTCTAGGGGGTACCCCTAGGTTGTGACAAACTACTAACCACAAGCCCCTTTGTCCAAGGTGAAATCCACCTAAGTATTTACATCACATACACTACCTCCACTTCTCACCCTTGCAACATACGGACAGCCCTTGTCTCTCAACGTTATCCCTTTTGAACCCTTGGCCCTTCTAGTTTCATTCAACAACGAAATACATAATGGGTTAAATCAACATAGTAGAAAAACATAAGTAGGTCTTCATAATCATTTACAATTCCGGGAAAACAACATCTAATATCACTTACGAACAAACGCAAAACTTTACCATTACAAGATATACAATTATGTCAATTCATTGGTCCTCTGAAGGGACCCAAACCCAAACTGTTAACATACCAGAACGTGGTACCCGATCCAATTTTTATGCCGAAACGTGACAACTGATCCCATATTTATGCTGGAATGTGGCAACCGATCCAAGTTATTGTGTCGGAACACAACACCTGATCCATTCAACAACCACAATGACAATCACGTATATTCTCACAATCATTCATCAAGTCATGATTCATGGTATACCTCATTATTTTCATATACGATTAATGTGATCCATAATGCAATGTTTGCAAACATACATGCATTACAATGAAGCAAGAGCAAACATAAATCACTATATCGTAGATTCATAACCATCACCTACGAAATATTCATCAACATATATCACTAAGACCATAACTCAACCATACTTAGCCCTAGTTCATCATTTAAGGCTTCTTCCTATGGTTTTAATCGTCTTTTGTTCAATGCACAAAGGCATATGCGTAGTTCCTACCATTGATTTACATTAAATTACACAGTGAACACAGATTTATAACTACTCAATTAATAAAACCAAGCCTACCTGGGTGCCAAGCCGCTGCACTGAGTTTTTGTCTTCGATTCCTATTTTTGGATTTTGTGACGGTGATCTTGACTGGAAATCCACCATCTACCGCTCTCTTTATGCTAGAAATCTCATTCTCCTTCCTTCCCAAGCTTAGAGCAGCTTTTTGGGGGTTTCTAGGGTGGTTTACGCCAACATTAGGTATTTTAGGAAGAAGTAGGAAATAAGATTTCGCGTTATTTACATTTTGTCTCGCCTATCCCGCTCTGGCGCCAACTTACCCCACCGTGGCGCCGCCACCTTAGCGGCATCTGGCCCGCCCTGGTGGGACAGTGGCCAATAAATTCCCCGAAGTTTTCCTTTTCCTAACTAACGTCGGTTCGGGTCGTTACAATAGATATCAATTTACCCCTCATTCATCCCTGAACAACTAGTACACGAATCATCACATGCCCTATTTCAGGTTATATCTAACTGAAGGATTAGTCCATTACAGAAAACCACGATAGATGGTGACTCTTTCAATCGAAACACAAAAATGCTATACTCATAGGGGTCGGTTAGGTATTTAAGTCAACACAGGAGGAAACGAATGCGTTTAATCTACACAGCCTGACTCGCCGGAGTGGCAACCCTTCCGCTTAGGTGAGGCCATTGTGGTGAGGGATCTCCCACTGAAACGGGAGATCGGGAACCAGTACATAGGGGGGAAAATCCATTTTCCCCCATTGTTCCAAACTCTTCCCCAAAACTTCCCAAAACACTCTCGATTGCTCTCCTCCGAATGTCAAAATCAAGGTAAATTTCTTACTCCTTATGCTCTTTCCTTCATTACTAAAAAATCGATTAGAAACGAGTTTTGAGGGTCGTTATTTGAAAAAGAACATAGGTTGCTAGTTTGATTAAAAAATGTAGTATGGGCACTTCCCTTACGTCCCCAACGTCTCCACAACGTTCTTGGCATAAGGAGTGCATAGAAATTCAGTCAAATCGATACCAAAATGGGTAGGGATGTTAAAGGGTCTCTTAATAGAAAACTTGAATTTGGGGGGTATTTAGGGGTTATTTTTTTGAAATAATTGCATATTTAGGTTCTAGGGCACTCTATATACTCTAATCTGCTGAAATTCTATGAAAAAAAAGGATTTTTTGGACGAAGGGAGACATGATCGCGCCTGGTGTTCGTCCTAGATAAAGGCCCTCTGGCGACCTTCATCCCGATGTGGGAGCCTCCCTAATCCCGCTGTAGTGGGATTTGGGCCGCTGTGGTGGGATAACGGGAACCAATGGCCTGCATCTCCTTAAGGCTAGAAAATTTCTTTCTCCCCTTTAACCCGATATTGTCCAGCCCCATGGAGTCCTAACGTAAATATTTTATACCATGCAGGCTTATCTAATGGCAAGTCTAAATGAAGAAAATTTTCCTTTTGCTCGGTTTCCCGACACTGCTAGCCGAGAGCGATTTCATGACTTTTGGAACAACAAGTTCTGCTGCGAGAGGAGCATTATCTTACTCAGGCTCGAGGAGAAAGACCCTGCCTTCTATGCTCATCTGATGGAGTTCGGGTGGGATTCTCTGACCGAGGATCCCCCTACCGCACGTGCTGACTGGGTGTGGGAGTTCTATGCTATCTTGCCCACCATCCGCTGGGACGACCCTCACCCCATCATCCGCATCAGGGAAGTTGACATTCCCCTGAATGCCACTGCTATAAATGAGGTACTAGAGCTGCCCGAGGCCTCAAATGCTGAGTACGAGGCTAAGGTAGGGGAGATGGATCTAGGCTAGCTGAGGGACACATTGGTGGAGCCTGCACGTCGAGACAGGGTCTATTGGCCTATTGGTGAGGGGATTACTAATGCGGATTGGTCACCGAATGCTAAGCGGTGGCTTCATTTGGTCACTAGATGGATTCACCCGTCGGGCAATTTCACCGAAGTGAAATTTCCTCGGGCCTTGGTGGTGGCATGGGCGGTGCAGGGCATCGAGCTGAATGTGGGGGAGCAGATCATCTCAGAGTGAAAGATGTTCTATCGAGGTAACAAGAAGGCCTTCTTCCTTCCCGGGAAAACATGCGGGGGGTGCCCCTTCTAAACACTGATGAGGTACTCCCTATGGATCCCCCTTTCCACCCTCTTTTGGTTAGACAGGGCTCTACCTCTCAAAACAAGAGGAGGAGAACGGACAGGGCCAGCAGCAGTCAAGCGGCCGCAGAGTCGAACGATGAGGGAGGCGACGGCACTCGTCCCACCGGGTCCCAGCCTCCACTCTCAGTTGCACAGGTAGAGGAGGACTTGGCAGTTGTCCGGAAGAGGATGGGGAGCCCTATTGGTGACACCACCTCGATTCCCCCCAGCATTGCCCTAGACCTTGAGATGCCCCGTCGTGAGCTGCGCCAGGAGAGGAGGAATTGTTTGGCGAGGGACCGTCTGCTGGTTCAAATATCTAAGGCGGTGAAAATCATGTTCACTTGTGTTGTCCCCGGACAGGAGATTCCCATAGTTGAAAAAGGAGATTTCCATCAATTTTCTTGTCTGGAGGAGGCCATGTCAGGCCTGGTCCCCCGAGAGGAGCTACACTCTGACGATGACACCTCCCAATCCCAGGGTTCTTGATTGTTTATTCACCTCTCTTTGGGCTTGTAATTTAGAATAAGGTTGTGTTTTTATCTTTTCATTTTTCTCTATGTTTTTGTAGCACATTGATGCTGGGTTTTCTAACTGTTTTACACCCTCATAATTAATTGCTAAGGTTTTTATAGCTTGTGTTGTTGTTATTGCGGAGCACTGGTTGAATTACAAGGTTGGCCTAGATACCAATTGGGGTTTATTTGGTAACTTGGGAAAACAGAGGAGGCAGCCTGAGGTTCTGCCTCGCTCCGTCCCGCTTTGGCGGGAGAAATCTCGCTCTGGTGGGAGAAACCCCGCTCTGGCGATCTCGCCCTGGTGGGAATAATCCCGCCCCAGCGGCTCAGACGGAAACAGAACCAAGGCCAAAAAAATTCTGGGTTTTTCTCTTTTCTAAATCTTCCAAAGGTTCCTAGCTTTATCAAACAAATTTAGGATAATTCTCTGAGCTAGGAGAAATCATCGTTTATTCCAAGTCAATCCTATGATACATGAACCAATTCGTACTCATTAATTAAGCACCACAACCCACACATCCTCAGGATACACCCAGACATTCACGCGGTTATTGCATAAGCGCAAGACACATTCAGATCTTTCTTACAACTCGCCTTGCAGTTTTTATCTAAACTCTTGCATCAAAACTAGTCAGGATCTTTTTCCACGAATTTCGCGATACCCAAACATTTACAATTCGCATAACTTCAATCAATTAGGCCAACACATTGCAATTATCAAAGTTCATACACACATTTATACTGCACATCATCACATTCAATTAATTACCACCTCACATTCGAGGTTAATTCAGAATCACGAATTACGCATTCAAAGTTTCAAGTTACACTCACAAATAAGCCCAAGTCCCTACATAGTTACTTCACTCCATGGATGGACATTACTGATCATCCATGCATTTACACCGCCCTTAGGGCCAGATACCAACTGGAACCTTCTTAGTTCCAATTTGTTTTGCTTGTGGCCCCTCCTCGTGACCACGATGTCTGGTTCATTTGGTTGACATACCAATTGGAATCGTGAGATACCAATTAGACTCAACCCATACCACAAGCGACACTCCATATGAAAGGAGAGAACAAGTGGAACAACTTCCTAGAATGCTACCTAGCCTCTTGTAGATTAGATGTGGACGTCAACACACCAATCCGCAGGAGTCTACTCCACATTTAATTCTTTTACTAGGAGACCGGCAACCTGGGCTCTAATACCAATTTGTCACGACCCAACCCACCGGGTCGTGCGGGCACCTACATACTACCACGTAAGTAGGAGAACCCTCTTATCCCAATAGTTAAAACATGCGGAAAATTAAACAAGCGGAAATAAATGAAATAACCAGGTTTCATAAATAAGAACTTTTTAAAACAAATTTGGTTTAAGACTTGTAAAGTAATTAACACCCCGAAGGATCTAGTCTAAACAGGTACAAGAGCTACTAAGAGTACAAACTGGGCATAATAAATAAAAGACACAGCTCCCACCATGCGGAAGGAAAAATAGAAGTTGTTGGAGATTTCTTCATCTTCACCAAATGAAATATCACCGACCCTGCATCCAGACTATGCCAAAAAGGCATAGCAAGTGTAGTATTAGTACAAACCACACGTACTGGTAGGCATCATCGGTCAACCCGGTGCCCACCACATAACATAAGAAATCAACTAACAGAATATGCAATAAACCACTCGCTTCTCCACCTTTACCCTCGCTTGAACACCTCACAATTACACTAGCACTCTTACTACTAACCACCCTCATTCAACCTACTTACTAGTTTCTTGATCGAAGTCCAACCATTCTAACACATTGAAGAGACCACAAATACCGCTACAAGCATTTCGACTATTCACCCACGACATACCTTTACTTTCTTTGTGGTATTACCCAGCCCTTGCCACATGGTACATTATATCATCTCTTTCTAACTACTAACCATGAGCCCCTTTCTCCAAGGTGAAATCCACCTAAGTATTTACATCACATACACTACCTCCACTTCTCATCCTTGCAACATACAGATAGCCATTGTCTCTCAATGTTATCCCTCTTAAACCCTTGGCCCTTCTAGTTTCATTCAACAACGAAATACATAACGGGTTAAATCAACATAGTAGAACAACAAAAGTAGGTCTTCATAATCATTTACAATTCCGAAAAAACAACATCAAATATCACTTACGAACAAACGCGAAACTTCATCATTACAAGATATACAATTATGGAAAGTCATCGGTCCTCTCAAGGGACCCAAATCCAAACTGTTAGCATATCGAAACGTGGTACCCAATCCAATGTTTATGCCGAAACATGAAAACCGATCCCATATTTATGTTGGAACGTGGCAACCGATCCAAGTTACTGTGTCGGAACGCAACACCCGATCCATTCAACAACCACAATCACAATCACATATATTCTCACAATAATACATCAAGTCATGATTCATGGTATACCTCATTCAATTATTTTTCATATACGATTAATGTGATCTATACCGCAATTTTTGCAAACATACATGCATTACAACGAAGCAAGAGCAAACATATATCACCCAATCATAGATTCACAACCATCACCTACAAAGTATTCATCAACATACATCACTAAGACCATAACTCGACCATACTTAGCCCTAGTTCATTATCTAAGGCTTCTTCCTATGATTTTAATCTTCTTTTGTTCGGTGTACAAAGGCCTATGCATAATTTCTACCATTGATTTACATTAAATTACGCAGTGAGCACAAATTTATAACTACTCAATTAATAAAACCTAGCCTACCTGGACGCCAAGTAATTGCACTAAGTTTTTGGCTTCGATTCTTATTTCCGGATTTCAATAATATCTAACACACAATTTAGGTAAATACAAATAAACAGAAAATTAGCAGAATCTAATTAATTTTTCACGCTGCAGATTTACTCGAACAAAATATTTTTCATTATTAGGATGGACATTTAGGTAAAATTTTGAATGTACCTCTTATTATTGATACAACATACAAAACAAAAGTAAACCACAAGCTCATATTTGAAATATATGTCTTTAACCTAATTGATGTTTCCACCAATTTGATACAACAAATCATTAGACCTCCTTACAAATAATTAAAAAAAATAACATCGTAAAAAAGATAGTTGAAAATTTATCTAAGGGGAGACTTAAATATTAGGATTGTTTAAAGTGATTTCTTAATTATATTCATGAGTAGTTTTAGGCCTATATGTTTTAGAAAAGATAGAAACTTAATCCTTGGTCAAATATTTAACTGCTCCTAACTATTAGATTATGGGATTGTAAGAAAAAAAAATGAAAAGACTTGAAAAGTCTAATCAAAATCTCGTACACTTCAAAACTAAAATATGACTGAATCAGTCATATTAAGAACATCATCATGATTTTTTAAAATAAGTACATTCATGTAAGAACTAAAAAATTAAAACAATTTTTTTTCTTTATGCCTATCTTTCAATTATTTTTTCTAACCCACCCCCTCTCAATTTACTATCTTTTGATTCTTTTTTTCCCATTCTAGATTTATTTTGGGGTCAAACCCTGATTATCAGTAGTAATTCATGGACGAGAGTTTATTTAAATCTAAAAGGAATGATAATTATTATATGTTCGCTCATTAAAAATTGACTATATTCAATAATTATTCCTTTTTTATCTTGTTTTAGTTTTCTCCAACTCATTAATTCATCTAATAATGGAAATATTGGATCTCATTATTGTCAAGAGATGTAAAAAGATTTAATTTATTATCTTTGTCTAACTAGTTTAGATACACAAAGATTATTAGTTTGCTAATTGAAGAATTTTAATGCTCTCGTTTTGGTAATTTTGATTTTCTCGGTTAATTTTATGAAAATAAAGTAGAATGCTTGATACAAGTAAGAAAACCACGAAGACTAATTATTTATTAACAAGTTATCGATTTAAATCTATAAATGCACCATGTTCAACATGAAGTGCCCAGCTGCTAAAGCAGTTGATCCACTCGACCGTGTCTTAGGCTTGGTCGTCGCTCCGCTTTTTGGATCAACTTTCACACGATCTGAAAAAAAATGGAAAAAATTCAAATGATTTTAACCTCTCTTTTAAGAAAAATATTAGTTGCATACTCTCTTAGTCACAATAAGATTTCTAACTGAGTAATGTCTGAAACCCTATTCTTTAACTTTATCAAGCTTACCTTTTCTGCTACATGCTTGAAGGAAAGACACAACTTTTTTGAAACTATTGAAATGTTATTGAGGAAGCAAATGTCACAATCAAAAAATATTTTTGTTTATTTTTTGAAAAAATCATCTTTTTAATCTAATACTTTGATTTTCAAATAACTAAAAATGACTATCATAGTATCTACGTGGTTACCCTTATTTAGAAAACTAACTATTAAATAATAAACCTCTAACTAAGAATTAAAATTATTTAATTATTTGTTATGTAAGATCAAGAGCCTATTTAGAATGAATTCAAATTATATTCATCTCATTAACTTGAGCTATAAAATCAAGTTCTTACCATTTTCTACCCTATGATAATCTCATAAAATTTATTAACTTTCCAATACATTGTGACATTCAAATATTATTTTTTATAAAACATTATGAAATTATAATAAACATACCATAGTGAGGATATTCATTCCATAATTTCTTAGATATGCTTGCAATTGGATAAGAATGTAGTTGGATAATCTTACAATTGAATAAACTTACAGTTGGGTAAGCTTGCACAAACAGACAACTATTTATAAGTAGGAAGCACATTCAGTTCATTTGTACATCAATTACTCTCTTTATTCATAAATTTCACAAAATATCATTTACCGATGAATTCTCCAAAACTAGAGCTTCTCATGTGAGTTTCTATTCAATGTCCTTTTTATTTCTTATTTTTTGTCTTTTTTTATAACCACCTTGACATGTTATGCTATTTTCAATTTTCAGCGAGATTAAGAAAGCAGGAAAAGCAGTGGATTTTAAAAGGAAAAGGATCTTCTTAGAATATGATATGCAGAGTGAATTGATGGAGAGAACAACTAGCTCTGCTACTATCGAAGAACATCATGAACTTCACAAAAAGTTTCTTGCATACTGTGACCAATTGATGGCAAAGGTTAATTAAAATTTTACCATGTATGAATTCATGAAATGCTCTAGTAAATTGATTATTAACTTTATCCAGCCTATTTCTTTTGCAGTGTCAAAAGTGGTTAAACTTAATCGAAATTTCGAAGACAATGGAAGCTTAAAAGTAGTCTTGGCAATGAAAATTTCTATGGAGATTGCATATTACAAGATTATTGATTTAGTAGCCAAGCTAGGAGAAACATCATAGTTTTGTCCGTGAAAATTCTAGTTGTACTTCAATGCTCTTTAATGAAATAAATTTTTTTTATATGATTTTAATTCGTAGCTACATTAGTTATATATTTAAAGTCAATCAAACAAATAAAATGATCTTGTGTTCAGTAAATTTATCACTTACCTAAAAGACTAAAAAAGATTAAGATATTTTAAATACATATTTTACTATTAAATCAAATGAACTACAAATTAAAAATTAGTCAATCTCCGCAACCAATGGTGCCATAACTATTTCATAATTAATTTTCATGCATCTTCAAAAATCAAGTCACATATTAGTACTAGAACAAAGGAGGGAGGTTCATAAAAAATCATTTAACGGTAACAGTAATTGCAAATTTAACTAACAAATTCAATAATATCTAACACACAATTTTAGGTAAATACAAATAAAAAGAAAATTAGCAGAATCTAATTATTTTTTCACCACGCAAAATTATTTTTTCACCACGCAATGGAACCGTAGACAGTCAAGTGAAATCCAATCCACGAAATAATTTGATCTATGGACAGCATCGCAGATTTATCCAAACAAAATATTTTTAATTATTAGGATTGATATTTAGGTAAAATTTTGAATGTACCTCTTATTATTGATACATCATTCAAAAGAAAAGTAAACCACAAGCTCATATTTAAAATATATGTCTTTAACCTAATTAATGTTTCCACCAATTTGATACAACGAATCATTAGACCTCCTTCCAAATAATTAAAAAAAAATAACGTCCTAAAAAAGATAGTTGAAATTTTATCTACGGGGAGACTTAAATATTATGATGATTTAAAGTGATTCCTTAATTATATTCATGAGTAGTTTTAGGCCTATATGTTTTAGGAAAGATAGAAACTTAATTCTCGATCAAATATTTAGCGACTCCGAACTATTAGACTATGAAATTGTAAGAAAAAAATAAAAAGACTTGAAAAGTCTAATCAAAATCTCATACACTTCAAAATTAAAATCTGCTTCAATCAGTCATATTAAGAACATCATCACGATTTTTTAAAATACGTCCATTCATTCATGTAAGAACTAAAAAATTAAAAGAATTTTTTTTCTTTATGTCTATCTTTCTATTATTTTTCTAACCCCCCCCCCCCCCTCCCCTCCATTTACTATCTTTTGATTCTTATTTTCCTTTTCTAGATTTATTTTGGGCTCAAACCCTGATAATCAGTAGTTATTCATGGACGAGAGTTTATTTAAATCCAAAAGGAATGATATTTATTATATGTTCGCTCATTAAAAATTGACTATGTTTAGTAATTATTTCTTTTTATCTTGTTTCAGTTTTCTCCGACTCATTAATTCATCTAATAATGGAAGTATTGGATCTCATTATTGTCAAGAGATGTAAAAAGATTTAATTTATTATCTTTGTCTAACTAGTTTAGATACACAAAGATTTTAGTTTGCTAATGGAAGAATTTTAATGCTCTCGTTTTGGTAATTTTGATTTTCTCGGTTAATTTTATGAAAATAGAGCAGAAAGCTTGATACAAGTAAGAAACCATGAAGACTAATTATTTATTACTAAGCTATTGATTTAAATCTATATAAGCACCATGTTCAACAATTCATATATTTTTTACCTTTCTTTTAAGAAAAATATTAGTTGCATACTCTCTCTTAGTCACAATAAAATTTCTAACCAAGTAATGTCTGAAACCCTATTCTTTAACTTTATCAAGCTTACCTTTTTTGCTACATGCTTTAGGGAAAGACACTAATTTTTTGTAACTATCGAAAAGTTATTGAGGAAGCAAATGTCACAATCAAAAATTATTTTTGTTTATTATTTGACAAAGTCGTCTTTTTAATCTAATACTTTGATTTTCAAATAACTAAAAATCACTATCATAGTATCTACGTAGTTACCCCTATTTAGAAAATTAACTATTAAATAATAAACCTCTAAATAAGAATTAATATAATTTAATTATTTGTTATGTAAGATCAAGAGCCTATTTAGAATGAATTCAAATTCTATTCATCTCATTGAATTGAGCAATAAAATCAATTTCTTACCATTTTCTACCTTATGATAATCTCATAAAATTTATTAACCTTCCAATACATTGTGACATTCAAATATTATTTTTTTATAAAACATTATGAAATTATTATAAACATACAATAGTGAGGTTATTCATTCCATAATTTCTTAGATATGCTTGCAATTGGATAAGAATGTAGTTGGATAATCTTACAATTGAATAAACTTACAGTTGGTTAAGCTTGCACAAACAGACAACTATCTATAAATAGGAAGCACATTCAGTTTATTTGTACATCAATTACTCTCTTTATTCATAAGTTTCACAAAATATCATTTACCAATGAATTCTCCAAATCTAGAGCTTCTCATGTGAGTTTCCATTCGATGTCCTTATTATTTCTTATTTTTTGTCTTTTTTTATAACCACCTTGACATGTTATGCTATTATCAATTTTCAGTGAGATTAAGAAAGCAGAAAAAGCAGTGGATTTTAAACGGAAAAGGATCTTCTTAGAATATGATATGCAGAGTGAATTGATGGAGAGAACAACTAGCTCTGCTACTATCGAAGAACGTCATGAACTTCACAAAAAGTTTCTTGCAGACTGTGACCAATTGACGGCAGAGGTTAATTAAAATTTTACCACGTATTAATTCATGAAATGTTCTAGTAAATTGATTATTAACTTTATCCAGCCTTTTTCTTTTGCAGTGTCAAAAGTGGTTAAACTTAATCGAAATTTCGAAGACAATGGAAGCTTAAAAGAAGTCTTGGCAATGAAAATTTCTATGGAGATTGCATATTACAAGATTATTGATTTACTAGCCAAGCTAGGAGAAACATCATAGTTTTGTCTGTGAAAATTCTAGTTGTACTACAATGCTCTTTATTGAAATAATTTTTTTTTATATGATTTTAATTCGTAGCTACATTAGTTATATATTTAAAGCCAATCAAACAAATAAAATGATCTTGTGTTCGGTAAATTTATCACTTACATAAAAGACTAAAAAAGATTAAGATATTTTAAATACATATTTTACTATTAAATCAAATGAACTACAAATTAAAAATTAGTCAATCTCCGCAACCAATGGTGCCATAACTATTTCATAATTAATTTTCACGCATCTTCAAAAATCAAGTCACATATTAGTACTAGAACAAAGGAGGGAGGTTGATAAAAAATCATTTAACGGTAACAGTAATTGCAAATTTAACTAACATATTCAATAATATCTAATACACAATTTTAGGTAAATACAAATAAAAAGAAAATTAACAGAATCTAATTCTTTTTTCACCATGCAATGGAACCGTAGACAGTCAAGTGAAATTCAATCCACGAAATAATTTGATCTATGGACAGCATCGCAGATTTATCCAAACAAAATATTTTTTATTATTAGGATTGATATTTAGGTAAAATTTTGAATGTACCTCTTATTATTGATACAACATACAAAAGAAAAGTAAACCACAAGCTCATACTTAAAATATTTGTCTTTAACCTAATTAATGTTTCCACCAATTTGGTACTACAAATCATTAGACCTCCTTCCAAATAATTAAAAAAAAAAAACGTCCTAAAAAAGATAGTTGAAATTTTATCTACGGGGAGACTTAAATAATAAGATGATTAAAGTGATTCCTTAATTATATTCATGAGTAGTTTTAGGCCTATATGTTTTAGAAAAGATAGAAACTTAATTCTCGATCAAATATTTAACGACTCCGAACTATTAGACTATGAAATTGTAAGAAAAAAATAAAAAGACTTGAAAAGTCTAATCAAAATCTCATACACTTCAAAATTAAAATCTGCTTCAATCAGTCATATTAAGAACATCATCACGATTTTTTTAAATAAGTACATTCATTCATGTAAGAACTAAAAAATTAAAAGAATTTTTTTCTTTATGTCTATCTTTCAATTATTTTTTCTAGGGGGGGGGGGGGGGGGGGGGGGGGGGGGGGGGGGG